>CAUJRU010003937.1:0-28080 GCA_963277665.1 Viscum album | reverse complement strand
GATTGATGTTCTAAGATTAGCTTATCTTCAGTGGTAAATTAAGGCACATATCCATTCTGGAAATGAGCATGAATTGTGTTTAGGGATTATATTTGAACTCTACAAATTTATCCCGTGTGGTCTTGTATTACCGATTAAGATCGCGCTCTCACAATTTACACAAAATCCCGACCTCGTGTGTTTTGTGTTAATTGTTCAATTGCTTGCTTAGTTTCTTACAATTTAAAAACACAATTCATGGATAATATTAAGTGAATTAAATTATCTCAAGGATTCAAAATAATTAAATGAAGAGGGTAGAAGATAGATCGATTACTAAAAGACTACTCTTCCATGGGTGGCGTAATCATCGTAGAAGCGTTTTGCATGTGCAAAGGTTTATAATGGGTATAACCCAATAACGCTTCTACTAAAGAATTCCGCCCAAAGAGGAAGATTAATAGAAGAATAAATTTAAAAAAACAGAAGAAAAGAGAAGAAATAAAAGAAGAACAAAGAAGTTTATTACACAAATGAAAACGTTACAAAATGAAGAAGAGAAGGAGGCTTCGATGAGGGGATCCTTGCTCCAAGAGCTACCCTCTTACAATGGTTGGAGAATTTGGGTGAAACAAATTCTCCTCTACCTCCAATCTCGCAATTCACGTCCCAACCCCTCCAAATGAGAAAAACTCCAATTTATAGAGGGGAGGGGAGGAGAGGTTACAAGTGGTTTCAAGTGTGAATGTGGAAATTCGGCCAAATATTTTAATGCAAATTTCACTGCCAATTTGGCCACCAAAACGCTTGAATTGGCCGGCCTTCCAGAAGGATAAAATGTGCGGATATGGTTCCTATATCTCCTCTACAATATTGGGCTCAATACAAGCCCATATGTAGGAGTTATGGCCGCAATACAGAAGCTTATCCATTCTGGAGAGTCCAGCCCATCTTTGCCGTTATCTCCCAATTACTCCATTAAAATGCATTCTTTTGATCTAGTGTCCTGACTAAAAGTTGTAGATAATTAATTTAGGAACACTGTTACAAAAGTTCAAATTCAAATAATAAATATAAAAATATTTATCTTCGAAATACTACAGTGAACTATAAAGGGTAAAACTGGAATTTTCATCAAATATTCAAATGAATGATCTAATCCCAAATATTTTGTAAATAAACATATTTAACACAATGTGAGGAAAATATATCATTTATTATCAATAAAATATTCAATAAAATAGTGTTTTATCAACTCCCCCACACTTACCCTTTTGCACACCTGGGCAAGACCTCATATTAAGTAAACATCAATATCAAATCAAAACCAATTTTAAAACACATATCCTTAAGATCAACCAATTTCACACTAAGAATCAAAAGATATCATGCCTCATAAAAAACCATATTTCAAGTTCTCCATTTATATCATTCAATATATTTCCACTTCATTTATCCACCCATGCACAAAACACTTACCTCACTTGAATTTTCTCTCATCAATTTTTTTGCAATGTCTTTCTCATCCAAACTCATACAAGGGTCACCATAGGCATGATAGATTCCTACATCGCTACCCGATGTGAATCAAGGACATATGTTTATCATAGGGACTTTTCAGGGTTGTTCTGTGGCTTTTGGTTGATAGGATTAAGATGTGAAAAACTTTGAGGCTGAATGAGGAGGGCTTGACTCTTTTGAAGCAAAATTGCATTAATCTAATTTTCACTTAAATATGGTCTTCTCTTCAATCCCCATAGTATAAATTCAGCTCCATCATCATGAAAAGTCATGAAAGGTTTACACCATTCATCATTTCAGCATAAAAAATGTCAATCTTCTCAAACATGTTTTTCTTGAAAACTCCAGATGGGCACAGCTTTCCACCTCAATTAGAAGCTTCAGAAAAGGCACAACTTCACTTGTCATGAAAGCTCCAGAAAAGGCACAGCTTTCAATATAATTACTTTCTTCAGCAGCAAACACATCTCTTCAGAATTTAATTTTCCTCCCAAAGTATCACAGAATGTGGTATCACAACACAAGATAGATTCCCCCACACTTAATCTCAACTAGATTATGAAATTTCACTTCAAAAGTTGGTTGGATAGGGAAAATTGGCTTGTAATGTGGCTAACCTAACAGGTTGTGCATGGATTATAAGGGCTACAAGGATTAAATATTCAAGGTAGGCCATTATAAAAAAGGATTCTTTGAAATAGGAGCTTTAATACCAAACAAATGCCTCAATCATTTAAACATAAGTACCTCAAACCCTCAAGTTTTGACAGGAATAGATCAAATTCTGGTTAAATCAAGTATGGTTTGGTTCTCTCAAGAAGTGAGGTGAATGTAAAGAATATGAAAATAATGGTTTAGAAGCCTCCCAGGAATGTGATTTCAAATATAAAGACAGTGAGATTGGCATGGGATTCAAAATTCAGCGTACTTTTCATGAAATTACGAAATATTTGAACTTGAAACAAAGTCATTTCAGCATTCATTTATGCTTAGTTTCAAGGGGTAAATTGTTTCCCTTATTGATATGGATTTAAAAATGGTGATGAGAATCATTTCAGCTCAAAAGTTTCAAAAACACACAGAAAATTGTAAAATAAACACACAAAAGTTGAAAAACACACAAATGTTTTTTGGTTTTTTTTTGAACAGGAAAGCAATTGAAAGTACTAAACTAAAAGGTTCCCTCCCCCACACTTAAAATATTGCATTATCCTAAATATGAACCTATGAGATGATATATTCACATGAAATGCAGAATTTTTAAATAGGACAAATAATATAAAAGTGAAAGGGTTAGGAACAGCCTGATGTGCTCAAGTGATGATGGGGTCATGCAGTGTGATAAAATCCACTGCATCAGTAGGAAGTCCCTCAATGTATCTCATCAAATGTTGCCCATTGACTATAAATCTCCTTCCAGTGTCCTCTTGTGTGATCTCCACTGCACCATAAGTAAAAACATTAGTCACAATATAAGGACCTAACCATCTAGAATGCAACTTACCAGGCATCAACTTCAGTCGTGAACTATAGATAAGGACTTTCTCTCCAACATGAAACTCCCTTTGTTGGATCATTTTGTCATGAGCTGCTTTTGATCTTTCCTTGTAGAGCCTTGAGTTCTCATATGATGACAGTCGAATCTCCTCAAGCTCTTGAATTTGCAACTTCCTTTGAATTCCATCTTGGGCCAAATCCATGTTACATTTCTTTATAGCCCAATATGCCTGATGCTCGACTTCCACGGGGAGATGACACGCTTTCCCAAAGACAATCCAAAATGGGGACATACCAATGGGGGTCTTGTATGCTGTCCTATAAGCCCACAATGAATCATCCAAGTGGTTGCTCCAATCCTTCCTATTTGGCTGCACGATTTTCTCCAAGATTTGTTTCAACTCACGATTTGAAACCTCAGCCTGGCCATTTGTTTGGGGGTGGTATGGTGTTGACGTTTTGTGTGTCACCCCATACTATCGAAGGAGGGATGCTAAATTCCTATTGAAAAAGTGTGTCCCTTGGTCACTGATGATGGCCTTTGGTACTCCAAACCTGCAAAAAATATGTGCTTTGACAAAGTCCACAACAACATGAGAATCATCAGTCCTGGTGGCCTTGGCCTCCACCCATTTACTCACATAATCAACAACAACAAAAATATACAAGAAACCATATGAACATGGAAAAGGAACCATAAAATCAATGCCCCACACATCAAAAATCTCACAGAATAGTATGGGTTGTTGGGGAATCTCATGTCTCTTAGAAATGTTCCCAGTGTGTTGGCAACGAGAGCATGACTTACAAAACACATGGGCATCATGGAATAATCTAGGCCAATATAATCCAGAGTCCAAAACCTTTCTAGCTGTCCGTTGGGGTCCAAAGTGTCCACCACAAGCAAGTGTATGACAGAAATTCAAAACAGACTCAAACTCATGATCGAGAACACACCTCCTAATGACTTGGTCACTACACATGCGCCAGAGGTAAGGATCATCCCACACATAAAACCTAGACTCACATTTTAATTTTTGGACTTGATGTTTCTCTAAATTTGCAGGTATTTTAGAAGCAACAAGGTAGTTAACTAAATCAGCATACCAAGGATGCGTACCTGAGATGGTATAGAGATGCTCATCAGGGAAAGTGTCCCGAAGTGGTACCTGATCCAAGGTGTCATCCTCTAGTGTGTGAGTAAGCCTACTCATGTGGTCTGCCACCAAATTCTCTGACCCCTTCTTGTCCTTTATCTCAAGGTCAAACTCTTGAAGAAGGAGCCTCCAATGGATAAGTCATGGCTTTGCATCTAGATTCTTCAGGAGGTACCTTAAAGCTGCATGGTAAGAAAAAACAACTACTTTAGTGCCCAATAAATATGAACGGAATTTATCTAAAGAAAATATGACAGCATGAAACTCCTTTTCCGTGGTTGTGTAGTTTGATTGGGCTGAATCCAATGTCCTTGATGCATAGGCAATCACATGTGAACGTCCTTCCACCCTCTGAGATAAGACAGCTCCAACCGCGAAGTTGGAGGCATCACACATAAGCTCAAATGGAAGGTCCCACTGTGGGGGATGTATGATAGGTGGAGTGGTCAGAAACTTCTTTAGCTCATCAAAGTAAGTCCTACAAGAATCATCAAACACAAAATCATAATCTTTTTGAAGTAATCGTGACATAGGAAGAGTGATCTTACTAAAATCTTTGATGAAGAACCGATAAAATCCTGCATGCCCTAGGAATGATCTAACATCACGCACACATGAAGGATAGGGTAAGGATTAAATAATGTCTACCTTAGATCTATCAACCTCTATACCATGTTTTTACACCACATGCCCTATGACAATGACATGCTCTACCATAAAATGACACTTTTCAAAGTTCAGGAACAGATTCTTCTCAATAAAACGATTCAACACCTTTCCCAAACTACTTAGACATTCATCAAATTGAGACCCATACATTGTAAAATCATCCATAAATACCTCCATGAAGGTCTCAATAAAATCAGAAAAAATACTCACCATACATCTCTGAAAGGTACCTGGGGCGTTGCAAAGTCTAAATGGCATCCTCCGGTAGGAAAATGTGCCAATGGGACAGGTGAATGTAGTCTTCTCCTAATCCTCTGGAGTTATAGGAACCTGAAAATATCCAAAAAATCCATCCAAGAAACAATAGTTTGTTTTCCCAGCTAGTCTCTCGAGCATTTGATCAATAAATGGGAGGCGGAAATGGTCCTTGCAAGTGGTCTGATTTAGTTTCCTATAATCAATACACACACACCAACTATTTTGCACCCTCATTGGAACTAACTCATCTTTCTCATTTTTAACAACAGTAACACCACTCTTCTTAGGAACAACCTGAATAGGACTTACCCACTGAGAATCTGAAATGGGAAAGATTATACCTGCCTCGAGCAATTTCTCAACTTCTTTTTTAACAACTTCCAGGAGGGTGGGATTGAGTCTCCTTTGTGGTTGTCTCACCGGTTTAGCCCCATCCTCCAAGAGAATCATATGCATGCAAATGGAGGGGCTAATACCTGATATGTCAGACAAGGTCCACCCAATCTCACTGATGTTCTCCCTCAAAATATTCAAAAGCTTTTCTTCATGTTCAAAAGATTGATTGTTAGCAATGATAACAGGTAATCTCTCACCACTCAACAAGTTTGAGTATTTCAGATTTGGTGGCAATGGATTGAGTTCTAATGAAGGAGGTTGGAGTATGGGTGGATACATTGAAAGAACTAAAATATGTGCACAAAGAGCATCAGTATCAGAATAGACATCATCAAAATCATAGAATAAATCATCAAATCCATCAGCATACTCAACAGCCATTTCATAATCAGAGTGAACATGATCAAAATCAGAATATGAATCCACATCAAAATCAAATCCAAGATAGGATTGTGTATCAGCAACATGTGCGGAAGTGCTCTTAGACATTAAAGTCAAACCAATACTCATAATCTCCCTAAGCACAGGACAATCAAATTCTATGGAGTTTTTATTTGGTGGTTCAAAATGGGAGATAACAAAAGCAGAATGGTCCTCAGAGGGGTACTTCATGGAATCCATAACATTAAATATCACAACTTCATCCCCAAATTCCATGGAAGGTGTACCCTCATTGACATTTATGATAGTTTTTGTAGTTTTGAGGAAGGGCCTACCTAAGATAATGGGGGAATGAGAACTTACCTGATCATCCTCCATGTTAAGCACATAGAAGTCTGCTGGAAAGATCATGTCTCTTACCCGAACAAGTACTTCCTCAAGAACTCCCGCTGGATATGTCGTAGCTCTATTTGCCAATTTCACCACTACTCTTGTTGGATTCAACTCACCAACCTGCAAGGAAGAGAATACAGAGTGAGGCATCACATTTATTGAAGTTCCTAAATCACAAAGAGCATCAGAGAAGTGCAACTCCCCTATGGTACATGGGATGGTGAATGTCCCGGAATCCTTGCACTTTGTTGGCATTGCTAGAGTTGGTGTAATGAGTGCCGAGACATTCCTTCCAAGGTCGATCCTCTCATTTCCCTTGAGACCTCTTCGATTGGTACAAAGTTCTTTTAAGAATTTTCCATACCTTGGAATTTTAATAATGGCTTCAAGTAGAGGAATGTTGATCTCCACATGCTTGAATGTGTCCAAAACCTCCTTTTGCATTGCTTCTTCATCCATCTTCTTGGTTTGAAAAACCCTGTTTGGAAAAGGAAGGGGATTAGGAGGAAGATCATCAACCTTTTTCTTACCTTTATCTTTCTCCATGGATTGCTCATCAGTTGGTATGGAATGAAGCTTCTCTAGAGTAGAGGTGAATCCCAGTGGATTAGTAGGTCCAGATGTATCATTCATTTTCTTCCCACTTCTCAATGTGATGGCACTAACATTCCCCTTTGGATTTGGAGTGGGTTGGGAAGGTAGATTTCCATAATTCTTACTCACAAGTTCATGGAGGCGGTGGCAATCTGACTCATTTGAGTCTTCAACTCTCTCAGCTCCGAACCTTGACTCTTCAGCTCATTTTGTTGATTAAGAACAATTTGTTTCAAAATATCATCAGTGTTAGAGTCTACCTTGTGTTGGATATTCCCTTGTTGCTGACTCGTTGATGTTTGAGCTTCGAATCTCCTTTGGGGTTTTTGGAAACCTTGTTGGTAAGGTGGTGGCTGCTGGAAGTTTGGTTGAAAAGGGGGCCTTTGTTGTTGTCCAGAGCCATAACTCATGTCTGACTGATCTTTCCACCCTTGGTTGTATACTGTATCAAACTTCTTTTGGGGATATGGTTGTTGTTGTTGCTGCTGAAATGGTCTCCCAGGGAACACTTCTGCACAAACTTCTGTCTCTTGTAGTTGTGGGCAACAGTCAGTTGGGTGGCTTGTCTCAGTGCAAATGCCACATGACCTTGAAGGAGGGGGTTGGGATGTCTTTGAGACAATGAAATCTACCTCACCATAGTTTTCAATTCTTCTAACATAGTATCAATCAAATGACTTTCAATAGAAGAAGGACTTACTTGATGTACTCCTCGAACATGTGGTGTACCTCTATCACCGAATTGTTGGGAGTTTTGAGCCATATTGTCGATCAATGCACGTGCTGCTGCTGGTGTCTTTTCCACCAATGCTCCTCCAGCTGCGGCATCCACCATACTCCTCTCCATAGGTGTGAGTCCTTCATAGAAGTACTGAATGAGGAGTTTCTCACTGATTTGGTGATGTGGGCAGCTTACACACAACTTCTTGAATCGCTCCCAGTACTCATACATTGACTCCCCTTGTGCTTGCTTGATCCCCGAAATATCCTTTAGAATGGATGTGGTCCTTGATGCTGGAAAAAATCTCTGCAAGAAAAGACGTTTCAAATCGTTCCAACAAGTTACATCTTCGGGTTGCAAATAATACATCCAATCTTTTGCAGCTCCATCAAGTGAGAATGGTAATGCTCTTAATTTGATTTGATCTTCAGAAACATTTCTTGGTTTAAGGGTTGAGCAAACCACATTAAATTATTTCAAATGTTTATTGGGATCCTCACCAGAGAGGCCATGAAACTTTGGAAGTAAGTGAATTAACCCAGATTTCAGTTCATAGTCCGATTTGAGATTTGGGTATGCAATACAATTTGGTTGATAGTTAACATCAGGTGCATCCAATTCTGGAATAGTTCTATTAAGTTCATTTCCATTGTTTCCATCCTTTGGTTCCTCTTTTATGTTTGAATTTGAATTACTTCCAATTTCAATGTTTTCAGAAGAGAGGAATTCACCAACTGGTTGAATATTGAAACTTCCCGTAGACTGAGAATTTCTGATTCGAGACCTAAGGCTACGTTCAATCTCAGGGTCAAGATCTAAGAGATCTTCAGGATTATTTCACGTCATAGATCAAATAAAAATGAAAATAAAGAAAGTGGACCATAGTAAAATAAAAATGAGAAGTTTGAGTTGATGGTCCAAAAGGAAGTATAAGAAAATAAAAGAAGAGGAAGAAAAATCAGATTGGGTACAGAAGGAAGAAAGAAGAGAGGAAGAGAATAAAATTTAAAATAAAATAAATTCCTCTAATTGGTTGAAAGAATTACTTGCCTCCCCGGCAACGGCGCCAATTTGAAAGAGCGCTGTCGTGGGCGCCCTCAAATGATTAGTGTAATTTGGGGTACTTAGATGCAGCAGAGTGGCTGACCAAGGTCGTCTCTGAAAGGAGGAAGTGAATTTAACAACTTATTAGAGGTATTCTAAAAAATAAAATAAAATAGAATAGAATAAAAACACTACTTTAAAGGATTGGGTCTTTTTGTAGTTTATGAATCTAGAAGAATTTTTCTAGAAGAAGATTGTATAATTTTTTTTAGTTTTGAAATGAATTTTGATTAAAATGACACAACAAGAAGATGTTTTTTTAGAAATCTATTTAAAAGACGTAATCGATCTAACTCTACCTCTTCACTTTATTATTAATCATTATCATTTAAATTAACATTCACTTAATTATGATCCCTTAATTTTTAAAATCCCGAACACTACGAGAATTAACTTTACCATGAAGATGATGTGAATTTAACCCTAGGCTAACTTCGGAACATGCAATCGCAACACTCTGCTTTGATTGAAGTTCTAAGATTAGCTTATGTTCAGTGGTAAATCAAGGAACATATCCATTCTGGAAATGAGTATGAATTGTGTTTAGGGATTATATTTGAAATCTACAAATTTATCCCGTGTGGTCTTGTATTACCGATTAAGATCGCACTCTCACAATTTACACAAAATCCCAACCTCGCGTGTTTTTGTGTTAATTGTTCAATTGCTTTCTTAGTTTCTTACAATTTAAAAAGACAATTCATGGATAATATTAAGTGAATTACAGTATCTCAATGATTCAAAATAATTAAATGAAGAGGGTAGAAGATAGATCGATTACTAAAAGACTACTCTTCCATGGGTGGCGTAATCATCGTAGAAGCGTTTTGAATGTGCAAAGGTTTATAATGGGTATAACCCAATAACGCTTCTACTCAAGAATTCCAGCCCAAAGAGGAAGATTAAGAGAAGAAGAAATTTAAACAAAATAGAAGAAAAGGGAAGAAATAAAAGAAGAACGAAGAAGTTTATTACACAAATGAAAACGTTACAAAATGAAGAAGAGAAGGAGGCTTCGATGAGGGGATCCTTGCTTCAAGAGCTACCCCTCTTACAATGGTTGGAGAATTTGGGTGAAACAAATTCTCCTTTGCCTAAAATCTCCCAATTCACGTCCCAACCCCTCCAAATGAGAAAAACTCCAATTTATAGAGGGGAGGTGAGGAGAGGTTACAAGTGGTTTCAAGTGTGAATGTGGAAATTCGGCCAAATATTTTAATGCAAATTGCACCACCCATTTGACCACCAAAACGCATGAATTGGCTGGCCTTCGAGAAGGATCCAATGTGAGGATATGGGTCCTCTATATCCTCTACAAATATGGGCTCAATACAAGCCCATATTTAGGTGTTATGGCCGCAATACAGAAGCTTATCCATTCTGGCGAGTCCAGCCCAGCTTTATATTTATGGCCTAATTACTCCATTAAAATGCATTCTTTTGATCTAGTGTCCTGAATAAATGTTGTAGATAATTAAGTTAGGAACACTGTTAAAAGATTTCAAATTCATATAATAAATATAAAAATATTTATCTTTGAAGTACTACAGTGAACTATAAAGGGAAAAACTGGAATTTTCATCAAATATTCAAATGAATGATCTAATCCCAAATATTTTGTAAATAAACATATTTAACACAATGTGAGGAAATTATATCATTTATTATCAATAAAATATTCAATAAAATAGTGTTTTACCAGTTAATTAAGCAAATATATATAAAAATAATATAGACACTACTGGAAATGGGAGTTCTCCCAACAGTTTCTTACCAACGGTTCCAAGAAACCGTTGGTATATTCAGTATTTTCCAACGGTTTATATAAACCATTGGGAAATACCTATTAGAAGAGACTTTTCCCAACAGTTTTATGAAACCATTGGGAAAGGTGGAAAACATTCAGTCTTTCCCAACATTTTCATAAAACCGTTGGGAAAATATGGGAAAAACTTATTTTTCCCAACGGTTTTATGAAACCATTTGGAAAGACTGGTTTTTCCCAACGGTTTTTATGAACCGTTGGGTAAAAAACCCCTCAAATACCCCAATGCTAGCAGAAGCCTCCCCACGATTCAAAAGTAGATCCAGAGCCTCCTCTCATCTCTAGAATCTCCTATAGAAGCGATTCCTCAGCAGAATCACTTCCCAATCCCCACATATTCCATCGGATCACCACCCACCAGGTTAGATTCCTATATTTTTGTTCCACCTATTATAAAGAATATACTTCTATGAATAATTTCCTAATTCCCAAATTTTACGGTTTCTGTAAAAATTTATGATTGTTCCACGAATTGTGTAGTCAAATCCCTATATCGGTGTATGTCCAATTAATGTTTTCATTACACATTTACATTTATAAGGGCACAATTTCTCTTTACTGTGTTCTAATTTTGAAGATTCATAGTTTTGGTTGTTTGGTGGTTTTGGTTGTGTGGTGGTTTGTGATGTGAAATATTTTTGTTGTGATATGTGGTTGTTTTGGTGAGATGGTTGGTCGATGCAACGTGGCGTCGATGGTTATTGTGAGATGGTGAGTTATTGTTTGGTGGTTTTATTAGTTTCCTGGTTATCTATGGAATAAATTATGCTGTTAAAAGCAAAAAACAAAATATTAAATAAATGAGATGGAATAGAAATGGATGTGTGGTAAATGGATTTAATTAATTTAACATTAAATGAATGGACAATGTAAGTGTGAATGAAGTGGCTTATAAATGAAAGTGTGAAATGCTATGTGTCTTGTGTGGTGGTGGTGTGGTTTATGTGTTTTATGGTAGTAGTGAAGTGTGTGATTATGTAGTTAATGTGAACCCATAGGTTGAGTATTTTTTGCTATCTATATATCATGTATTTTTATGTTATTTCTACACATTCCCAACCAGAGTTGGATAAACTTACCAATGATCAGAGGTTTTGAGTTATGGGTATTTTTTCTTATATCTATGATGGTGGTTATATGGTTGGATAACAACCATGTCTTCCCTACTCTTCCTTTAAAAGTGATTGACCATGTGTTTTTAGGCAATATGCGATGTGATTGTCCATGTGTCTTCAGGTGAGATGTACTATGATTTCCCTAGTGTTTTCTGGTGAGGTGTGATGTGATATGGATATAATAAGATGTGGCATGTGGTTGGGGTCATGTAGGGTAGGAGGATGGCACAAGGTTGATGTTATTAATGTTCATGATACCCTACTAATATGGTTATGGGATGAGGCATGCTGTGATGTGATATAACACATTAATTTCTTATTGGTTTTAGATTTTTTCAATAACACATTTGTATGTTTTTTTCACATGTGTAGTTGATACCTTGACTATTTTATTCCTTTATCGTTTACATAAATATATTTTCTATTAAAGTTCAATCCTATTGAATTGTTTATGATAAAATGACTTATATAAATTCTTTTTACAGAATGGACAGAAGTTGGATGTATGAAACCGATTGGATCTCAAGGGATTTCCAAAACAATTTGGAGAACTTTATAGATTTTGCATTTCACAATGCTTCAGATAGTGGTCGCATACACTGCCCATGTTCCAATTGTGTTGGTAGACCTTGGTTGAGCCGTGAAGAAGTCAGCTACCACATAACCAAAAATGGTTTTCAAGCAAAATACCTTGTGTGGTATCACAATAGGGAGAAAATGAAATCTCAAATTGGTGATGATCGAAATGAAAGGACTGGAATGGAGAATTTGTTAGATGATCGGTTCCGTTTATTCATCATCATGAAAAACAAAGGATTTCGACTCAAGAAGACATCAATATGAGGACAGTTGATTCATCTAGTCAAAATGATGATATTGATAGGGTGAAAAAATTGAATGATGCTGCCACGACTCCAGTATATCGACAATGCGATAAAATGAAAAAGCTATAATTTTTAATCCAATTGTTTCATGGGAAAACTATGTATGGAATTTCTAATACAGCAATCGATTACATTCTTACCCTCTTGAAGGATTTTCTTCCAGATGATGCAGATATTCCCTCAAACCACTATATGGCATGGATGTTAGTTTAGGAACTTGTATTTTCAAGAAACAAAATTCATGCTTGCCCGAAAGATTGCAGTTTATTCTGGGAGAAAACCGCTGAACGAAATGATTGTATAAAATGTGGCACATCCCGCTGGAAGACAAAATCTGATGGAACACCATCCCGCGTTCCACAAAAAGTAATGTGGCACTTTCCATTGATCCCCAGACATCAGAATCTTTTTATGTCTGATGACATTTCAATAAAAATGAGATGGCATGATACCAAGAGAGAGAAGACTAATGATGATTTTGTTCATCCTGAAGATGGATTTGCATGGCAGAGATTTTATGCTCGACATCCTGATTTTGCAGCTGACGTGCGTAATGTGAGGCTGGGTCTTTCATGTGACGGTTTTAATCTGTTTCGGCAGATTCTTACTTCGCACAGCACATGGCCAATTTTTATACACATTTATAATCTTCCCCCATGGTTGTGTATGAAAAAAACTTTCACTTTCATGAGTATACTCATATCTGGTCCTTCTAATCCCGACATTGATATTGATGTATACATGCAACCTTTAATAAAAGAGTTGAAACTTCATTGGGATGTTGGTGTGCACACATACGATGCATGTTCGAAAGCCATATTTCAGATGTGTGTTGTGCTTATGTGGACGATCAATGATTTTCCGGCTTATGCAATGATGTCTAGAAGGAGCACGAAGGGAAAACTGTCATGTCCAGTTTGTATGAAGAATACACGATCTATAAGACTGAAACATCGCTGTAGTTTTAGTTTTATGGGACATCGATGATTCTTTCCAAAGGATCATCCATATAGAATGAATCGTCAACGATTTGATAATACCATAGAGACCGATGATCCACCTCAGCGTATGTCTGGAACTGAAGTGCTTAATGAATTGAAAGATTTCAGTTTTTCATTCAGGAAGGGTCAAATGAAATCCGGAAAGAGAAAGAATGTTTCCACTGAAACATGTTACAATTGGAGGAAGAAGAGTATATTTTTTGATTTGCCTTATTGGTCAACCAATTTGTTACGTCATTGCTTAGACGTAATGAATATTGAAAAGAATATATGCGAAATGTTTCTTTTAGTTCTTCTAAATGTCAAGGGAAAGACAAAAGATGATTTACGATCTCGGCATGACTTGGTGGATTGGGGCATCAGACCAGAATTGCATCCTGTACGTATCAGTGAAAATAAATGGCAAATTCCATGTGATTCTTATGTGATGACACCTGCAAAAAAAAACAATTTCTGGAAGTATTAGACACTATTAGAGTTCCTGATGTCTATTCAAGCAACATAACTAAATGGGTCAATAGAAGTGAGTTGAAGCTAAAATCTTTGAAGACTAATGATTATCACGTTCTACTGCATGAGTTGCTTCCAATATCAATACGTCATCTTTTTTACAATAATGTAAGGGTGGTTGTTATTCGGTTGTGCCATTTTTTAGAGATCTTTGTGCTAAAAAGTTGTCCAAGTCTTTCTTGAAAAAAAATGTTGACAGATGCCCCATTAACTTTGTGTGAGTTGGGGAAAATATTTCCTCCATCATTTTTCACATGCATGCTGCATCTGACTATCCATATTCCCACTGAAATGCTTCTCAGAGGACATGTTTCTCTTCGTTGGATGTATCCAACTGAAAGAAATATGTTCACATTAAAGTCTTATGTCCGAAACAGAAATCATCCTGAATGTTCTATCGTGAACGGTTACTTGGCTCAAGAATGTATGGATTTCTGCTCGATGTATTTGTCTGATATTACTACAAGATTGAACACACCAATGAGAAATAAAAAAGAACAGTATGAGCAAATTGAACCCAGTTTTCCATCACTTCCTCAAACATGTGGAATTCCTGGATCATATACATTGACGACATTAAGCCATGATGAGCGGGAGATGGCACATCGCATAGTTTTGTTCAACTGTGATTTGTTCAATGACTATATCAGGTAACAAAATTGATTATGTATATCTTACATATATATCTGTTAAACTATTAATATTTTTTATCTACAGGTAACATAAAACAATGATAAATAGAAAGAATTGTTCTTTATCTTTGAGAAGGAGATAGACTTTGCATAGAAAAGAGTTTTCTGCTTGATTAAAATTGAAGGTATAAAAAAATTAATGTTTAAAATAATTATATCAATATTTAATTAACTTTAATAGTCATTTATATTGTAGGTATTGAGTTTGTCTGCTGACTCTGTCTCTGAGGAAATAAGAGCTTTGGATTTTTGTCCTAATACCGTGGTTCGTGACTGTAAATCAATTGTTATCAATGGGTACCAATTTATTGTCATTGAACGAGAAAAAAACATGAGAACACAACATGATGGTGTTATGGTTACTGCCACAACAGATTGTTTGCCAATGCATCAGATAGTAGACCGCGATTTGTAAATGTGGGTTATTATGGAGTTGTTGAGAAAATAATAATATTGGATTATTACTCTCATGGATGAGTCACAATGATGAAATGCCATTGGTTTGATTCGATGACGAGACATGGCACATTTATTGATGATTGAGGATTTCGAGTAATTAATATGACTCACAGTCTTGCTACCGAAGAACCATATGTGTTGGCATCAATGGCTAAATAAGTTTTTTATGTCAAAGAACAACTTCGACCTGGATTTGCTGTCATAGTTGAAGTAATTACAAGACATATTTTTGATGATGGTGATGATGGAATTGAAACTGTCCCTAGTGCCATTGGAACCAATCCATTTAATTCTTTTGATGACTCAAATAGCTCAATTGTCAGAGTTGATTGTGAACCTGAAGTTGTGGTTGAAAATATATAGAATCATTCATCCATGTTCTCAATTCTTTTGGTTTACCTCGAGTTGTGTTGTTAAGGTTGGTAATATTCAAATTGATTTAGTATTGATCACAAATATGTTTTAGCTGACTTGACCATTATGTGAATTTTCAATGTTTATTGGTTGCAGTTTTATTTGAATTGCATTTTCAAATTTGGAATTGAAATGTATTCAAACATAGTCAAACATATTTCTAACTTGGTGAACATTAAAACTTTTATGATTTGTTAAATCCATTCAAGCTCTTCTAAAACAATTGATAGTTGACTTGAACGTTATGTGAATTTTCAATGTTTATTGGTTGTAGTTTTATTTGAATTGCATTTTCTAATTTGTAATTGAACTGTATTCAAACATAGTCAAACAATATTTCTAACTTGGTGAACATTACAACTTTTATGATTTATTAAATCAATTCAATCTCTTCTAAAACAATTGATAGGTTAATTGACCATTATGTGAATTTTTAATGTTTATTGGTGGCAATTTTATTTGAATTGCATTTTTTGGGTTACACATTAGTTTTCTTTTTATAATTAATTACATATTTGTTTTCAAAAGCCGGAAATGAAGCCAATTGAAGAGAGACAAAGGAAAAAAATGATGGAGAACAATCGTTGAATCACGGAGATGGGTGTTTCACCATTAGTGCCTATAATGAGTACTTTATTTCAAAATGATATATTTAAAGAATATATAATGTCATGTGATTAATTGTTTTGTAAAAGTTTTTGTAGGATCCACCTATACGTCGATAGTTATTCGACAAGGAGCCTAGTACTAGTCTTAGTACTTAGGCCAGTGGTACGAGGAGGGTTCGTACCAGAGGTGGACGAGCAGCTGCGCATACCCGACTAGACCCTGCCCCTCCCACTGACATGTCGTCCTTCTCACATTCTGATCCCGGTGTGTCGTTAGAGACACATGGGATATTTAGGCCTCCCATGTTTTCACTACCTTCTGCATCTTCTGGCCCATCATTTTCACAACCCATGATGATTCCCACTCCACAGTCAGCATCCAATCAGACAGATGTCCCATCTTATTTTCCTTCTACTTCTGTCTCTCCGAGCTTCTATATTCCATCGTCTTCGACTCCTGTTCCACCACAGGGTGTTCCATCAGTTTCTGTGGATCCAGCGGCACTCAGCGATCGGACCGGCACATGTATATTTATAGAACCCTAAACAATTTTTATAGAAATATTTATTTTCATTATAACATGATCTGATAAAATATTTGTTTTTCATTCATGACAGATACATCTACTGACAGGAGGCATGGGCGAGGGCATACACGCATGCGTTCGGTGTGGAACCGCCGCACACATGTTATGGTGGATTATAATGAAGACAACCAAATGGTTGAGAAAACAGGGCAGCAATGTCGGAGTTTTTTGGCGACACATTCCAAATACTCTGACATCATTCCCGTCAGCCCGCTACCGTGGAGACATTTGCCGCATGAGGTCAAGGATAGAGCTTGGGCAGAGATATGGGTAAAAAAATTTATTCTATTTAATGCCATGAATTATTTTTGTATTTATATGAATTAATATTTTGATTTCATCTTCGATTTAATTTTCCCGATGGTGAGGGTGCACGATCGGAACGTCTAAAGGATTTAGGAGAGATTTGGAGAGCCTACAAGCATGAGTTAAATATGGGCTGGTGTGCTAGAGTTGGCACTGAGTTAGAGGTAGTACCAGTTGTGGATGATTGTCCTATATAGCAGTATCATCAGATGATTACTCATTGGACGAGTACCCAATTTAAGGTATTAATAACATTTGAGGTATTTAAATAATAACTTTCATGTTTTTCATTAATAATATCATTTTCATTTTCTAATTTTATTTAGGAATCATCTGGAAAAAATAAATAGAAAATTGATGCAAAAAAATACCTCCACACACTGGGACGCACTACGATGCCTGATCATGAGAGGAAGCACGTATAACAATTGTTTATATGTTTTCTTTACGACTTACACTTTATTTTGTTTCTTCAATTATTTAATAGTTTGCTAATTTTTTCATATAACTTTAGTTTTCAATGTCATTGTAGAGGCAAATACAAAATATTGAAGGACGCGTGCCTCGAGCAAAACTATTTTGCTCGAGTAGACGAAAAAAGGATGGAAGTGTCGTCAACGAAGCGACTCAGCAGCAGATTGTAAGTTTTAATCTGTTGGATTTATTTTTGAATATCTATTTTGTAACTTAATGATATATTTATATTTTTAACAGGATTCTTTAGAGGCCCTCGATGCCCAACAACCAGACAATTTTGGGCCAACAGATCAATTACATCAGGTGTCGGGAGAGGATCATTCTGGTAGAGTATGCTGCCGACCTAGGATAGCCCCGACGAGGTATTGGCCCTCCTCAGGTATGAGCTGTAGTGCCACCGAGTTGCAGCAGGTTAGGGCACCGGCAGAAAAGGCTGAGAAAAGAGCCACAAAGACGGCAGAATAGTCTGCTAGGGCAAACAGTGCGTTTATGAAATTTATTGAAGTTCTTCATCCTACACTTCCAGCAGATGCCAACCCAGATTTTGATGAGTATATGTCGTCGATACGTTCTATATACGGTGCACTAGGTGAAAGTTCTAGTGGTGGTCAAGATGATGTACAGCTTGACGATGATGATGGCGAGGAGTCTGACACAGAGGAGGAGGGAGAGGAGGAGGGCGAGGCGGGTGGCGAGGGCGAGGAGGAGGGTGAGGACGAGGAGGAGGAAGAGGGTGAGGACGATGATGGGGATGAGGACGAGGGTGATGATGATGATGATGATTATTATTATGATGGTGATGTGGGACAAGTTGATCCATTACATTTTTGACTGATATTACTGAGATTTGATATTTAATCTATTCTAGTTGTTGGTTTTATCTAGACTCGTAGTATAGTATTGGAGTTGAGTTATTTTTGTATATTATCTGTTTTTATGGATGTTGTTGTCTTTTAGTGGTTGTGTGTTTGGGAACCCCCCTCCTTCCTGGACCCTAGACAACCCCCACCCTCCTCCCTGGACCCCGGACATCCCCCAAGACAGCCCCCCGGACAGCCCCCCACCCTCCACCCTGGACCCCGGACAACCCCCCAGACAACCCCCCAGACAACCCCCCGGACAGCCCCCGCCCTCTTCCTTGGACCCCAGACAACCCCCCGAATATCCCCGGACAGCTCCCGGGAAGCCCCCAAATAGCACCCCCCCCCAACCTCCTCCCTGGACCCCAGACAGCCCCCCGAACAGCCCCCCAGACAGCCCCCGGACAGCCACCCAGACAGCCCCCCACCCTCCTCCTTGGACCCTGGACAACCCCCTGAACACCCCCCGGACAGCCCCCCGGACAGCACCCCCACCCTCCTCCATGGACCCCAGACAGCCCCCCGGACAGCCCCCAGACATGCCCCCAGACAGCCCCCCACCCTCTTCCTTGGACCCCAAAGTGTCTGTCTTTGGCTTAAAATGGACAACAATTTAAGTACATACGGAAAACTGACCAAACGCATTCGGATTCCATTGAAAATTTAGGAGAACTATCCATGGGTCATATGTGACCTGTACGAGTCAACCTCGCCTCAATCCGAGGCGCGGTGTGGCTGCCACCACTCAAAGTGTCCGTCTTCTGTTTCAAAAGGACGTCATTTGAAGTGAAATACATCAACTGGCATACATAAAACTGACCAAACACATTCAGATTGTGTCGATACTTTAGCACAATGATCCATGGGTCATATGTGACGTGTACGAGTCAACCCCGCCTCAATCGGAGGCGCGGTGTGGCCTCCACCACTAAAAGTGTCTGTCTTTGGCTTAAAATGGACAACAATTTAAGTACCTATGGAAAACCGACCAAACACATTCGATTTCCATTTAAACATTAGGAGAAAGATCCATGGGTCATATGTGATGTGTATGAGTCAACCCCGCCTCAATCCGTGGCGTGGTGTGGCCACGACCACTCAAAGTGTCAATCTTATGTTTCAAAAGGACGTCATTTGAAGTGAAATACATCAACTGGCATACAGAAAACCGACCAAACGCATTCAGATTGTTTCGATACTTTAGCAAAACGATCCATGGGTCATATGCGATGTGTATGAGTCAACCCCTCCTCAATATGAGGTGTGGTGTGGCTGCCACCACTCAAAGTGTCTGTCTTTTGCTTAAAATGGAAAACAATTTAAGTACATATGGAAAGCCGACCAAACACATTCGGATTCCATTGATACTTTAGGAGAACAATCCATGGGTCATATATGACGTGTATGACTCAACCTCGCCTCAATCCGAGGTGCGGTGTGGCCGCCACCACTCAAAGTGTCTGTCTTCTGTTTCAAAAAGATGTCATTTGAAGTGAAATACTTCAACTGGTATACGGAAAACCGACCAAACACATTCGGATTGTGTCGAGACTTTAGTACAATGATCCATGGGTCATATGTGACGTGTACGAGTCAACCCCGCCTCAATCCAAGGCGCCGTGTGGCCGCCACCACTCAAAGTGTCTGTCTTTGGATTAAAATGGACAACAATTTAAGTACATATGGAAAACCGACCAAACAAATTTGGATTCCATTGAAACTTTAGGAGAACGATCCATGGGTCATATGTGACGTGTACGAGTCAACCCCGCCTCAATCTGAGGCGCGGTGTGGCCGCCACCACTCAAAGTGTTTGTCCTCTATTTCAAAAGGACGTCATTTGAAGTGAAATACATCAACTGGCATACGGAAAACCTACCAAACGCATTCGGATTGTGTCGATACTTTAGTACAATGATACATGGGTCATATGCGACGTGTACGAGTCAACCCCGCCTCATTCCGAGGTGCAGTGTGGCCGCCACCACTCAAAGTGTCTGTCTTTTTCTTAAAATGGACAACAATTTAAGTACATACGGAAAACCGACCAATCACATTCGGATTCCATTGAAACTTTAGGAGAACGATCCATGGGTCATATGTGACGTGTACGAGTCAACCTCGCCTCAATCCAAGGCACGGTGTGGCCGCCACCACTCAATGTGTCTGTCTTCTGTTTCAGAAGGACGTCATTTTGAAGTGGAATATATCAACTGGCATACGTAAAACCGACCAAACACATTCGGATTGTGTCTATACGTTAGCACAACGATCCATGGGTCATATGTGACGTGTACGAGTTAACCCCATCTCAATCCGAGGCGCGGTGTGGCTGTCACCACTCAAAGTGTCTGTCTTTTTCTTAAAATGGACAACAATTTAAGTACATACAAAAAACCGACCAAACGCATTCGGTTTCCATTGAAACATTAGGACAACGATCCATGGGTCATATGTGATGTGTACGAGTCAACCCCGCCTCAATCCGAGGCGCGGTGTGGCTGCCACCACTCAAAGTGTCTGTCTTCTATTTCAAAAGGACGTCATTTGAAGTGAAAAACATCAACTGGCATACGGAAAACCGAACAAACGCATTCGGATTGTGTCGATACATTAGAAAAATTATCCATGGGTCATATGTGACGT
The DNA here is from genome assembly GCA_963277665.1 of Viscum album. NCBI lineage: Eukaryota > Viridiplantae > Streptophyta > Magnoliopsida > Santalales > Viscaceae > Viscum > Viscum album. The sequence goes on along the minus strand of CAUJRU010003937.1, from coordinate 7,026 downwards.
GTACGAGTCAACCCTGCCTCAATCCGAGGCGCGGTGTGGCCGCCACCACTCAAAGTGTCTGTCTTTTGCTTAAAATGGACAACAATTTAAGTACATACGGAAAACTGACCAAACACACTCGGTTTTAATTGAAACTTTAGGAGAACGATCCATGGCTCATATGTGACGTGTAAGAGTCAACCCCGCCTCAATCCGAGGAACTGTGTGGCTGCCACCACTCAAAGTTTCTGTCTTCTGTTTCAAAAGGACATCATTTGAAGTGAAATACATCAACTGGCATACAGAAAACCGACCAAACACATTCGGATTGTGTCGATACTTTACCAAAACGATCCATGGGTCATATGTGACGTGTACGAGTCAACCCCGCCTCAATCTGAGGAGCAGTGTGGCTGTCACAACTCAAATTGTCTGTCTTTTGATTAAAATGGACAACAATTGATGTACATATGGAAAACCGACCAAACACATTCGGATTGTGTCGATACTTTAGCACAACGATCCATGGGTCATATGTGACGTGTATGAGTCAACCCCGCCTCAATCCGAGGCGCGGTGTGGCTGGAACCACTCAATGTGTCTATCTTTTGTTTCTAAAGTACGTCATTTTAATTGAAAAACAGCAACTGGCATACGGAAAACCGACCAAACGCATTTGGATTGTGTCGATACATTAGCACAACGATCCATGAGTCATATGTGACATGTACGAGTCAACCACTCCTCAATCCGAGACATGGTGTGGCTGCCACCACTCAAAGTGTATGTCTTCTATTTCAAAAGGACGTCATTTGAAGTGAAAAACATCAACTGGCATACGGAAAATAGGCAAAACACATTTGGATTGTGTCGATACATTAGCACAATGATCCATGAGTCATATGTGATGTGTAAGAGTCAACCCCGCCTCAATCTGAGGCGCGGTGTGGCCAACACCACTCAAAGTGTATGTCTTTTTCTTAAAATGGATAACAATTTAAGTACATACGGAAAACCGACCAAACACATTCGGTTTCCATTGAAACTTTAGGAGAACGATCCATGGGTCATATGTGACGTGTAAGAGTCAATTCCACCTCAATACAAGGAGCGGTGTGGCCGGTACCACTCAAAGTGTCTGCCTTTTATTTCAAAAGTACGTCATTTTAATTGAAAAACATCAACTGACATAAGGAAAACCTACAAACACATTCGGATTGTGTCGATACATTAGCACAACGATCCATGGGTCATATGTGACGTGTACAAGTCAACCCCGCCTAAATCTGAGGTGCGGTGTGGCTGGTAGCTCTCCAGGTGTATGTATTATGTTTAAAATAGACATTATTTCATGTAAAAATATATGGTATAAAAAAACCGATCAAATTATGAATTGACTTCCGGATTCCACATATAATTGTCATCTAAAATATAATTACGTTATGAATTCTAATTTAATTATGGACGTGTATAGTTCCACCATTATATGCTAAATGTGTATGAATTTTTTCTCTATATGTAATTGTTAGTTCGTTATTGCAGGTACAATAATTGTATATGTATGTGTTAGTTTATTGCAGGTATAATAATTGGATTGAAAATGAGAGGGAACCACAAAATGAGACCTGGTGGGAAAATTGGATATCTGTTGGGAAATTGTAGAGGTGCTGTGCTGGGAAATTGCAGAGCTACTGGGCAATTTTCCCAGCAGAGGCTATGCCAACGGTTTTGAATCGTTGGCATAGAATGTGTAGGCCTTGTTTTACCAACGGTTCTATGAACCGTTCGTAAAACACTTTTCCCAATGGTTCTAAACCTTTGGGAAAGAGAATATATTGGGTTTTTCCCAATGGTTCATCGAACCGTTGGGAAAAAACATGATAAATTTGTGCACTATTTCCCAACAGTTGTAAACCTTTAGGAAAAAGATTTCCCAACTGTAGTAAACCGTTAGGAAAAAGATTTCCAACGGTTCTTGAAAACCGTTGGTATAGGGATAATTTTTTCAGCACCATATCCCAACGGTTCACTGTAAACCGTTGGGAAAAACTTTTCCCATGGATTACTTCCCTACGCAGTGCAGAACCATTGGTATAACATATACCAACGGTTCTGCAGCCTTTCCCAACGGTTCTAAGCCGTTGGGAAATCCTGCATTTCCAGTAGTGAGACTTGGAATGCAAACTATATGATCCAAAATATTCAAGTCATATATTATTAGATATAGTCACTGAAAGTTACGATAATACATTTATCACATCCTTTGATATCATCCTTCTAATAATTGAAATTCCAAGACAATAAAAAACCTCATAATAGAAAATATCATAACATTAAATCTGAAAATCCTAAGAGTAATATGTGAAATAAAATATCATAAGTCATACGTTTTATTTTATAAGACTTTAATAAATATCAAATAAGAATAAACTTTTAGATATAGAATTACAAAATCTAAAAATTTATAATATAAATTTAAATATAGATAATCATATGTTATATAAATAAACATTATTTAGAATCATTTATATATTTTATAATTTTAAAATGATATGTATGTTTTTATAATTTTTATAATTATAAATACTTGATGAAATGTATTTTATTTAACATATCAGATAATAATTTATATACCTTTTAAAAAATATTGAAACTTAATACATTAAACATGATAAACACAATACATAAATTTTTATTAGATTAGTCAATGTGTAATATTTTATACTTTGAAAAATTTCAATACATAAGATGTTATATTCAATACAAAAGTTTTTAACTTATAATTTTTTTGAGACATATCATATGTAAAATATTTATATGGATTCCTATGTTTTCATACATAGATATAAATCTTAAAATTTTATACATAAGATATTTTAAATAGAAATATATTTCAATGCTAAATATGAAAAATAGAGCAATAATCAATATAATAACAAAAATGAATATAAAATAATAATAATCTAAGAATATATAATTCATGAGAGTTGATACAATTAAAAAAATTAAATAAGTATAAAAGAATATAGATAGTTTTATAATTATCGTAATGAAAATGTAAAAGGTAAAGAGCCACTCCAAAAATATCCTCTTTTGATAACTACAAAACCAATTTTCAAAAAACATAGAAACACCTCCCCATTTATATAAATATAAAAAATGTTTAAAATAAACTAAAATAAATATTTTCAAACACAAATATATTCTCCTACTTTCAATGATAACTCTGTAAAATTAATAAATCCTTTAAAATTTAACATTCTTAAAGATATAATAAATAAATAATAGCATGCTCAAATAAAATAAATAAAAGGCCATTGAATCTATATATCAAGTTAGTTGATAACTCCTCATAAAGTAATTCATACTACAAATAAATAAACTATTAGATTATAAATATCTATTTAAACAATTAGAAAGCTTTAAAATATGTAAATATTAAAAAGTGACAACTTACATAATTTTTTTGTAGTCTTTCTAATATATATATTGGTTAAAATCCAATATTTTTCAGATCCATATAAAAATAGATAACAAAAAACAAAAAAAGGGAAATAAAAATAGGTATAAATAGCGATGAAAAATAAAAAACTATAAATAATAAATATTTCTTCTATACATAATTTATAGTTCCATCATTCAATGTTCAAATGTAATATTCTTTAACTTCACTTCCTCCAAAGGTTTAATAAAAATATCTACTGAATGTTCTTCTATAGAAACATTTATATAAACTAATATTGCATTTTTTAATAAGATCTTGAATAAAATAATATCTAAAATCAATATAATTATTCCTAGAATTTTGTAATTTGTTCATAGAAATAGAAATATCATAAGAATTATCACAAAGAATCAACATTCTATCAAAATGAACATAAAATTTAGATAAATTATATCAAATCCCTAAAAATTGATCAAAACACCTATCAATAACAATATATTTAGATTTATCTATATTTATAAATAAATGGATAATTATTTCTTAGAACTCTAGGAAATTACACTTTTATCAAGAAGTGAAAAACACTAAAAGTAAACTTTCTTTCAATTATATATCCTCCAAAATTAGAAATAAAATAGCTCTTTAAATCAAAACTAGTCTTTCAAGATAAAAAACCATGACTCACTACGCCTTTAACATATTGTAAAATAATTTTAACAATAGTTAGGAAAATTTCATTTGGTTTATCTTTAAATCTATCACAGATGTAGATACAAAAAAAAGATAATGTCTATTAGTTGTTAGATAAATAAATATTATTATCATCACTATAAATACTTTAATATGAAATGATTTACAAATAACATTAGCATCCAATTAGAAGTTGTAATCATTTGTGTTCTTAAAATTTAACATGATTGAAGTACAAATCTCTTAACCAATTACTTAATTTACTTATAATGATTAAGAAATATTACATCATAACTTTGAAAAACCCCGATGTCCTAAAACAAATTTTAATTCTCTTATAAAAATCATATTAAACTCCCTAGTAATTAAATTAAAAAAAATCATTCCTCAACATGTAACTAGATTATCTAAAAATAATATCATGAACATAAATATGAATAATCAAAATATCCTTAAGAATAATTATATATAAAATATGTATAGTTAACTCTTCCATTTAAAACCAATCTTTAAAATAAAATGCGATAATATTTCATAATATACTTGAGGGAATTTCTTAAGCCCATATAATACCTTTTAAAATTTTAATACTTGATTAAGATACATTTAACGTTCAAAACTACATGTTTGTCTAACATAAACTTCTTCAGAAATCATTCCATTCAAAAATTCCTTTGCAAATCGTTGTGATAAAGTTTTATTCATTGAAATAAATCATAACATAAGAAAAATACAAATATATTATAGTCTATAAATAGGTGAAAATTATCATCATTATCAATAACTTCGTTATGATAAATCATTATATTACCAATACAAATCTATTACTTATAATCTATCCAGAATCATCTAGCATATTTAAATAAATTTATATAGATACAATAATATATTATTTTTTAGGTGGTTAAACTAAAGTAAAAATATCAATCCATTTAAAATAATTAATTTATTATTCTATACCTAAAATACAATAAGGATGTTTACAAAAATTCATATTTGAACTATTTTATCAAAAAAATTAATATAAGAGATATTATAGTTATAGTTAGCATAAAATAACGTAAAATAATTTAAAAAAAGGAATTTATATTTTTAAAATTTCAAAAAATTCCACCATCACATATTGAGAAATACTAATTAGATAATGATTTAATCGTTAAATATATAAAACTTTTGAAATAATAAAATAATTATAAACACTAAATTCACTAAAACCTTTTCCATGTCGTTTTACATTGTCTCCAAATTTCACAACCTCTCCATCCCATATATTATATGATAATATTTTTTTTGAATTTCTAGTTATCTACCTAGATAATCTACTATTCGTATAATATATTTCCTTCATGATACTTCCTAGTAAAATTTCATAAAAAAATAAAGTAGAAGATAGTTTTGGTAACCATGGAAATTTGGGTCCAATAGAATTAATAGAAGAATTTGTTGGTACTAGAATATATTTTAAACATGTATTCTTATGAAATCTTCAAGATATGGTATTAGAAACATAGTATTTTTTATCCAAAATATTTATGAAATTTTAAAGAACATAATCCAATATAGATACTTTTCATTCTATATATAAAACATATAAAAATTAGAATAATTCATTTAGAACTTTTTACTAAGAAAAAACTATAAACTTTGTATAATTTTCTATCGTATATAACACTAATTTTATTTATAATTACTTTTTTCATAGAAATCGATTTATCATAAAATTATATTTCTTTTAAAAAACTAGCTAAATCATCCATTAAAATTTAAATTTCTTTTTTATGTTTTTAATTTTCTTTTTTTATTCTCTAAGTCAGCACCAAATTTTTCATTACTTCCTGAAGCTATATTTCTGTTTTTTTTCATTTTTTTCAGAAACAATCTTGTTTTACTCAATATGTTTTTTATTTTCGCATTTACAATGCTCATACTACTCACCTGTCCTTGTGATATCTCTTCAATGTTTCATAATCTTCTTATTCAGTTCAACAACACTAGTTTTTCCAAAATCCAAACAACAATAATAACTAAAAATATAATCACTATTAACCTTATTTAGTTAATCAATATGACATTGTTTAATATAATCCTTTTAAATTTCATATTTATCACTTGAATAAAAGTTCTATTTGAAACTCTAATCTGGTGATGAATCTCTTTTATCCTTTTTTATTATAAATTTGTTTATCTTTTATCTCTGTATTTAAAACCATATAATTTTCTTAATATCACACTTATTTATAAATTCATGACAATTTACTCCAAAATCATCATTTTAAGTATTATAATTACATTTTAAACATCATTTTTAACCATCATATTGATAATAATTACTAAACATTCTTGAAAAAACTTAATTTTTTTCTGTATAATTATAGAAACCAATTTCTAGTTTAACATATTTTTCTCTTTCACTTTTCTAATTTTCATAATTATAAGAGTAAGAAAAATTTATATTTTAATTTAAAGAATCACCTTTCTTTTTAGTGCTATATTCATTAGTATTATTATTCAAATCATGTTTATATTATAGTAATGATCCAATGAGTTCATTATACATGTACTCAATGAATCTTTTTCAATTTTCAATAGAGACCATATTCACATGTAATTTATTTAGTAGAGATCTCGGTTATCATTAAACTAAGATAGTGTTGTCCAATGATTCATAAATATAACTAATTCCATTAAAAATACTCATAAATCTATAAAAAACTTGATTAAAATATTCTTATTCTCCCATCTTGAAGTCTTGATATTTAGTACATAACATTACTATTTTTGATCTCTTTATTTTCTCTATTCTATAATGCATAACATAAAGAATTATCTATATACATTTATAAATTTTACAAAATTATACATCAATAAAAACACTTATACTAATAAAATAATATAAAATTTTCATAACCTTA
>CAUJRU010003936.1:0-28207 GCA_963277665.1 Viscum album | reverse complement strand
GGTTCAAGTTTCAGCTTTTAGGTTTTAGGGTTTAGATATTAGGGTTTCAGATATTGTGTTTTGGGTGTAGGTTTTAGGATTTTTTTTGGTATGGTTTCTAGGTTTAGGTTTATGATTTCAGGGCTATGGTTTAGGTTTTAAGGTTTAGGGTTTATGATTTTGAGATTAGGATATAGGAATATGTTTTTAGGTTCAGGGGTCAGCTTTTAGCTTTAAGATTTCAGGTATTAGGGTTTCGTATATAGTGTTTTGTGTCCAGGATTTAGGATTTGTTTGTTATGGTTTCGGGGGTAGGGTTTATGTTTTAAGGTTTAGGGTTTAAAATTTTGTGATTATGGTATGGTAAATATGTTTTTGGGTTCAGGTTTCAGCTTTTAGGTTTTAGGGTTTAGAGATTAGGGTTTCTGGTATATGGTTTTGGTTCTAGGTTTTAAGATATTTTTGTTATGGTTTTCAAGTTTAGGTTTATGATTTCAGGGTTAGGGTTTAGGTTTTAAGGTTTAGGTTTTATTATTTTGAGATTATGGTATAGGGAATAAGTTTTTAGTTTCATGGGTTAGATTTTACGTTTTATAGTTCAGGTATTAGGGTTTCAGATATAGTGTTTTGGGTCCTTGCATTCAGATTTTTTTTTTTTGGTTTTGGTGTTTTCGTTTATGATTTCAGGGGTAGGTTTTATTTTTTAAGGTTTAGTGTTTATAATTTTGAGATTATGGTATCATAAATATTTTTTTGATTTTGAGTTTCATATTTTAGGTTTTATGGTTTAGATATTAGGGTTTCTGATATAGGGTTTTGGGTCTGGCTTTTAGGATTTTTTTGGTATGCTGTTCGGGTTTAGATTTACGATTTCAGGGTTAGGGTTTAGGTTTTAAGGTTTTGGGTTTATTATTTTGAGATTATAGATAGGTAATAGGTTTTTAGTTTCATGGGTCAGATTTTAGAGTAGGCTATATAGAATTGGTTTTAGGTTCATGGGTTAGCTTTTAGGTTTTAGTGTTCCGATAATAGGGTTTCAGATATAGTGTTTTGGGTCGAGGATTTAGGATTTTTTTGTTCGATTTTGGGGTTTCAGTTTATGATTTCAGGGGTAGGGCTTATGTTTTAAGGTTTAGGGTTTAGAATTTTGAGATTAGGGTATGGGGATGATGTTTTTGGGTTCTGTTTTCGTCTTTTAGGTTTTATGGTTTAGAGATTATGGTTTCAGATATAGGGTTTTGGGTCTAGGTTTTAGGATTTTTTTGTATGGTTTTCGGGTTTAGGTTTATGATTTTAGTGTTAGAGTTTAGATTTTAAGAATTAGGGTTTATTATTTTGAGAGTAGGGTATACAGAATATGTTTTTAGGTTCATGGGTCATCTTTTAGGTTTTACATTTCAGGTATTAGGGTTACAGATATAGTGATTTTGGTCCAGTATTTACGATTGGTTTTTTCGGTTTTGGGGTTTTGGTTAATGATTTTAGGTGAATGATTTATAATTTAAGGTTTGGGGTTTATAATTTTTATATTAGGGTATGGGGTATATTGTTTTTGTTTCAGGGTTTAGCTTTTAGGTTTTAGGGTTTATAGATTAGGGTTTCAGATATAGGGTTTTGGGTCTAGGTTTTCGGATTTTTTTGGTATGGTTTTCGGATTTATGTTTATGATTTTAGAGTTAGGGTTTATTTTTTAAGGTATAGAGTTCATTATTTGGAGAGTAGTGTATAGGTGATAGGTTTTTATGTTCACGGGTAAGATTTTAGGTTTTAGATTTCTGGTATTAGGGTTTCTGATATTATGTTTTGGGTCGAGGATTTTGGATTTGTTTTGTTCAATTATGGGGTTTCGGTTCATGATTTCAGGGGTAGGGTTTATATTTTATGGTTTAGGGTTTATAATTTTGAGATTAAGGTATGGGGAAGAAGTTTTTGGGTTCTGGTTTCCTCTTTTAGGTTTTATGGTTTAGAGATTATGGTTTCAGATATAGGGTTTTGGGTCTAGGTTTTAGGATTTTTTTGGTATGGTTTTCGGGTGTAGGTTTATGATTTCAATGTTAGGGTTTAGATTTTTAGGTTTAGGGTTTGTTATTTTGAGAGTAGGGTATATGGAATATGTTTTTAGGTTCATGGTTCATCTTTTCAGTTTCACATTTCAGGTATTAGGGTTACAGATATAGTGATTTTGGTCCAGGATTTGCAATTTGTTTGTTCGGTTTTGGGGTTTTAGTTTATGATTTTAGGGGAATGATTTATAATTTAAGGTTTCGGGTTTATAATTTTTAGATTAGGGTATGGGGGATATTGTTTTGGGTTCAGGGTTCAGCTTTTAGGTTTTACAGTTTATAGATTAGGGTTTCAGATATAGGGTTTTGGGTCTAGGTTTTCGGATTTTTTTGGTATGGTTTTCGGGTTTATGTTTATGATTTCAGAGTTAGGGTTTAGGTTTTAAGGTTTAGAGTTCATTATTTGGAGAGTAGTGTATAGGTGACAGGTTTTTATGTTCACGGGTAAGATTTTAGGTTTTAAATTTCTGGTATTATGGTTTCTGATATTATGTTTTGGGTCCAGGATTTTGGATTTGTTTTGTTCAGTTTTGGGGTTTCGGTTCATGATTTCATGGGTAGGGTTTATGTTTTACAGTTTAGGGTTTATAATTTTGATTTTAGGGCATGGAGAATATTTTTTTTGGTTTGTTGTTAAGCTTTTAGGTTTTAGGGTTTAGAGATTAGGGTTTGAGATATAGGGTTTTGGTTCTAGGTTTTAGGATATTTTTTGTATGGTTTTCGGGTTTAGGTTTATGATTTCAAGGTTAGGGTTTAGGTTTTAAGGTTTCAGGTTTATTATTTTGATATTAGAGTATAGGGAATAGTTTTTTAGGTTCAGGAGTAGGCTTTTAGGTTTTAGGTTTTAGGTATTAGGGTTTCAGATATAGCATTTTGGGTATAGGATTTAGGATTTGTTTGTTCGATTTGGAGGTTTCAGTTTATGATTTCAGGGGTATGGTTTATGTTTTAAGGTTTAGGTTTTATAATTTTTATATTAGGGTATGAGGAAGATGTTTTTGGGTTCAAGTTTCAGCTTTTAGGTTTTAGGGTTTAGATATTAGGGTTTCAGATATTGTGTTTTGGGTGTAGGTTTTAGGATTTTTTTTGGTATGGTTTCTAGGTTTAGGTTTATGATTTCAGGGCTATGGTTTAGGTTTTAAGGTTTAGGGTTTATGATTTTGAGATTAGGATATAGGGAATATGTTTTTAGGTTCAGGGGTCAGCTTTTAGCTTTAAGATTTCAGGTATTAGGGTTTCGTATATAGTGTTTTGTGTCCAGGATTTAGGATTTGTTTGTTCGGTATTGGGGTTTCGGTTTATGGTTTCGGGGGTAGGGTTTATGTTTTAAGGTTTAGGGTTTAAAATTTTGTGATTATGGTATGGTAAATATGTTTTTGGGTTCAGGTTTCAGCTTTTAGGTTTTAGGGTTTAGAGATTAGGGTTTCTGGTATATGGTTTTGGTTCTAGGTTTTAAGATATTTTTGTTATGGTTTTCAAGTTTAGGTTTATGATTTCAGGGTTAGGGTTTAGGTTTTAAGGTTTAGGTTTTATTATTTTGAGATTATGGTATAGGGAATAAGTTTTTAGTTTCATGGGTTAGATTTTACGTTTTATAGTTCAGGTATTAGGGTTTCAGATATAGTGTTTTGGGTCCTTGCATTCAGATTTTTTTTTTTTGGTTTTGGTGTTTTCGTTTATGATTTCAGGGGTAGGTTTTATTTTTTAAGGTTTAGTGTTTATAATTTTGAGATTATGGTATCATAAATATTTTTTTGATTTTGAGTTTCATATTTTAGGTTTTATGGTTTAGATATTAGGGTTTCTGATATAGGGTTTTGGGTCTGGCTTTTAGGATTTTTTTGGTATGCTGTTCGGGTTTAGATTTACGATTTCAGGGTTAGGGTTTAGGTTTTAAGGTTTTGGGTTTATTATTTTGAGATTATAGATAGGTAATAGGTTTTTAGTTTCATGGGTCAGATTTTAGAGTAGGCTATATAGAATTGGTTTTAGGTTCATGGGTTAGCTTTTAGGTTTTAGTGTTCCGATAATAGGGTTTCAGATATAGTGTTTTGGGTCGAGGATTTAGGATTTTTTTGTTCGATTTTGGGGTTTCAGTTTATGATTTCAGGGGTAGGGCTTATGTTTTAAGGTTTAGGGTTTAGAATTTTGAGATTAGGGTATGGGGATGATGTTTTTGGGTTCTGTTTTCGTCTTTTAGGTTTTATGGTTTAGAGATTATGGTTTCAGATATAGGGTTTTGGGTCTAGGTTTTAGGATTTTTTTGTATGGTTTTCGGGTTTAGGTTTATGATTTTAGTGTTAGAGTTTAGATTTTAAGAATTAGGGTTTATTATTTTGAGAGTAGGGTATACAGAATATGTTTTTAGGTTCATGGGTCATCTTTTAGGTTTTACATTTCAGGTATTAGGGTTACAGATATAGTGATTTTGGTCCAGTATTTACGATTGGTTTTTTCGGTTTTGGGGTTTTGGTTAATGATTTTAGGTGAATGATTTATAATTTAAGGTTTGGGGTTTATAATTTTTATATTAGGGTATGGGGTATATTGTTTTTGTTTCAGGGTTTAGCTTTTAGGTTTTAGGGTTTATAGATTAGGGTTTCAGATATAGGGTTTTGGGTCTAGGTTTTCGGATTTTTTTGGTATGGTTTTCGGATTTATGTTTATGATTTTAGAGTTAGGGTTTATTTTTTAAGGTATAGAGTTCATTATTTGGAGAGTAGTGTATAGGTGATAGGTTTTTATGTTCACGGGTAAGATTTTAGGTTTTAGATTTCTGGTATTAGGGTTTCTGATATTATGTTTTGGGTCGAGGATTTTGGATTTGTTTTGTTCAATTATGGGGTTTCGGTTCATGATTTCAGGGGTAGGGTTTATATTTTATGGTTTAGGGTTTATAATTTTGAGATTAAGGTATGGGGAAGAAGTTTTTGGGTTCTGGTTTCCTCTTTTAGGTTTTATGGTTTAGAGATTATGGTTTCAGATATAGGGTTTTGGGTCTAGGTTTTAGGATTTTTTTGGTATGGTTTTCGGGTGTAGGTTTATGATTTCAATGTTAGGGTTTAGATTTTTAGGTTTAGGGTTTGTTATTTTGAGAGTAGGGTATATGGAATATGTTTTTAGGTTCATGGTTCATCTTTTCAGTTTCACATTTCAGGTATTAGGGTTACAGATATAGTGATTTTGGTCCAGGATTTGCAATTTGTTTGTTCGGTTTTGGGGTTTTAGTTTATGATTTTAGGGGAATGATTTATAATTTAAGGTTTCGGGTTTATAATTTTTAGATTAGGGTATGGGGGATATTGTTTTGGGTTCAGGGTTCAGCTTTTAGGTTTTACAGTTTATAGATTAGGGTTTCAGATATAGGGTTTTGGGTCTAGGTTTTCGGATTTTTTTGGTATGGTTTTCGGGTTTATGTTTATGATTTCAGAGTTAGGGTTTAGGTTTTAAGGTTTAGAGTTCATTATTTGGAGAGTAGTGTATAGGTGACAGGTTTTTATGTTCACGGGTAAGATTTTAGGTTTTAAATTTCTGGTATTATGGTTTCTGATATTATGTTTTGGGTCCAGGATTTTGGATTTGTTTTGTTCAGTTTTGGGGTTTCGGTTCATGATTTCATGGGTAGGGTTTATGTTTTACAGTTTAGGGTTTATAATTTTGATTTTAGGGCATGGAGAATATTTTTTTTGGTTTGTTGTTAAGCTTTTAGGTTTTAGGGTTTAGAGATTAGGGTTTGAGATATAGGGTTTTGGTTCTAGGTTTTAGGATATTTTTTGTATGGTTTTCGGGTTTAGGTTTATGATTTCAAGGTTAGGGTTTAGGTTTTAAGGTTTCAGGTTTATTATTTTGATATTAGAGTATAGGGAATAGTTTTTTAGGTTCAGGAGTAGGCTTTTAGGTTTTAGGTTTTAGGTATTAGGGTTTCAGATATAGCATTTTGGGTATAGGATTTAGGATTTGTTTGTTCGATTTGGAGGTTTCAGTTTATGATTTCAGGGGTATGGTTTATGTTTTAAGGTTTAGGTTTTATAATTTTTATATTAGGGTATGAGGAAGATGTTTTTGGGTTCAAGTTTCAGCTTTTAGGTTTTAGGGTTTAGATATTAGGGTTTCAGATATTGTGTTTTGGGTGTAGGTTTTAGGATTTTTTTTGGTATGGTTTCTAGGTTTAGGTTTATGATTTCAGGGCTATGGTTTAGGTTTTAAGGTTTAGGGTTTATGATTTTGAGATTAGGATATAGGGAATATGTTTTTAGGTTCAGGGGTCAGCTTTTAGCTTTAAGATTTCAGGTATTAGGGTTTCGTATATAGTGTTTTGTGTCCAGGATTTAGGATTTGTTTGTTCGGTATTGGGGTTTCGGTTTATGGTTTCGGGGGTAGGGTTTATGTTTTAAGGTTTAGGGTTTAAAATTTTGTGATTATGGTATGGTAAATATGTTTTTGGGTTCAGGTTTCAGCTTTTAGGTTTTAGGGTTTAGAGATTAGGGTTTCTGGTATATGGTTTTGGTTCTAGGTTTTAAGATATTTTTGTTATGGTTTTCAAGTTTAGGTTTATGATTTCAGGGTTAGGGTTTAGGTTTTAAGGTTTAGGTTTTATTATTTTGAGATTATGGTATAGGGAATAAGTTTTTAGTTTCATGGGTTAGATTTTACGTTTTATAGTTCAGGTATTAGGGTTTCAGATATAGTGTTTTGGGTCCTTGCATTCAGATTTTTTTTTTTTGGTTTTGGTGTTTTCGTTTATGATTTCAGGGGTAGGTTTTATTTTTTAAGGTTTAGTGTTTATAATTTTGAGATTATGGTATCATAAATATTTTTTTGATTTTGAGTTTCATATTTTAGGTTTTATGGTTTAGATATTAGGGTTTCTGATATAGGGTTTTGGGTCTGGCTTTTAGGATTTTTTTGGTATGCTGTTCGGGTTTAGATTTACGATTTCAGGGTTAGGGTTTAGGTTTTAAGGTTTTGGGTTTATTATTTTGAGATTATAGATAGGTAATAGGTTTTTAGTTTCATGGGTCAGATTTTAGAGTAGGCTATATAGAATTGGTTTTAGGTTCATGGGTTAGCTTTTAGGTTTTAGTGTTCCGATAATAGGGTTTCAGATATAGTGTTTTGGGTCGAGGATTTAGGATTTTTTTGTTCGATTTTGGGGTTTCAGTTTATGATTTCAGGGGTAGGGCTTATGTTTTAAGGTTTAGGGTTTAGAATTTTGAGATTAGGGTATGGGGATGATGTTTTTGGGTTCTGTTTTCGTCTTTTAGGTTTTATGGTTTAGAGATTATGGTTTCAGATATAGGGTTTTGGGTCTAGGTTTTAGGATTTTTTTGTATGGTTTTCGGGTTTAGGTTTATGATTTTAGTGTTAGAGTTTAGATTTTAAGAATTAGGGTTTATTATTTTGAGAGTAGGGTATACAGAATATGTTTTTAGGTTCATGGGTCATCTTTTAGGTTTTACATTTCAGGTATTAGGGTTACAGATATAGTGATTTTGGTCCAGTATTTACGATTGGTTTTTTCGGTTTTGGGGTTTTGGTTAATGATTTTAGGTGAATGATTTATAATTTAAGGTTTGGGGTTTATAATTTTTATATTAGGGTATGGGGTATATTGTTTTTGTTTCAGGGTTTAGCTTTTAGGTTTTAGGGTTTATAGATTAGGGTTTCAGATATAGGGTTTTGGGTCTAGGTTTTCGGATTTTTTTGGTATGGTTTTCGGATTTATGTTTATGATTTTAGAGTTAGGGTTTATTTTTTAAGGTATAGAGTTCATTATTTGGAGAGTAGTGTATAGGTGATAGGTTTTTATGTTCACGGGTAAGATTTTAGGTTTTAGATTTCTGGTATTAGGGTTTCTGATATTATGTTTTGGGTCGAGGATTTTGGATTTGTTTTGTTCAATTATGGGGTTTCGGTTCATGATTTCAGGGGTAGGGTTTATATTTTATGGTTTAGGGTTTATAATTTTGAGATTAAGGTATGGGGAAGAAGTTTTTGGGTTCTGGTTTCCTCTTTTAGGTTTTATGGTTTAGAGATTATGGTTTCAGATATAGGGTTTTGGGTCTAGGTTTTAGGATTTTTTTGGTATGGTTTTCGGGTGTAGGTTTATGATTTCAATGTTAGGGTTTAGATTTTTAGGTTTAGGGTTTGTTATTTTGAGAGTAGGGTATATGGAATATGTTTTTAGGTTCATGGTTCATCTTTTCAGTTTCACATTTCAGGTATTAGGGTTACAGATATAGTGATTTTGGTCCAGGATTTGCAATTTGTTTGTTCGGTTTTGGGGTTTTAGTTTATGATTTTAGGGGAATGATTTATAATTTAAGGTTTCGGGTTTATAATTTTTAGATTAGGGTATGGGGGATATTGTTTTGGGTTCAGGGTTCAGCTTTTAGGTTTTACAGTTTATAGATTAGGGTTTCAGATATAGGGTTTTGGGTCTAGGTTTTCGGATTTTTTTGGTATGGTTTTCGGGTTTATGTTTATGATTTCAGAGTTAGGGTTTAGGTTTTAAGGTTTAGAGTTCATTATTTGGAGAGTAGTGTATAGGTGACAGGTTTTTATGTTCACGGGTAAGATTTTAGGTTTTAAATTTCTGGTATTATGGTTTCTGATATTATGTTTTGGGTCCAGGATTTTGGATTTGTTTTGTTCAGTTTTGGGGTTTCGGTTCATGATTTCATGGGTAGGGTTTATGTTTTACAGTTTAGGGTTTATAATTTTGATTTTAGGGCATGGAGAATATTTTTTTTGGTTTGTTGTTAAGCTTTTAGGTTTTAGGGTTTAGAGATTAGGGTTTGAGATATAGGGTTTTGGTTCTAGGTTTTAGGATATTTTTTGTATGGTTTTCGGGTTTAGGTTTATGATTTCAAGGTTAGGGTTTAGGTTTTAAGGTTTCAGGTTTATTATTTTGATATTAGAGTATAGGGAATAGTTTTTTAGGTTCAGGAGTAGGCTTTTAGGTTTTAGGTTTTAGGTATTAGGGTTTCAGATATAGCATTTTGGGTATAGGATTTAGGATTTGTTTGTTCGATTTGGAGGTTTCAGTTTATGATTTCAGGGGTATGGTTTATGTTTTAAGGTTTAGGTTTTATAATTTTTATATTAGGGTATGAGGAAGATGTTTTTGGGTTCAAGTTTCAGCTTTTAGGTTTTAGGGTTTAGATATTAGGGTTTCAGATATTGTGTTTTGGGTGTAGGTTTTAGGATTTTTTTTGGTATGGTTTCTAGGTTTAGGTTTATGATTTCAGGGCTATGGTTTAGGTTTTAAGGTTTAGGGTTTATGATTTTGAGATTAGGATATAGGGAATATGTTTTTAGGTTCAGGGGTCAGCTTTTAGCTTTAAGATTTCAGGTATTAGGGTTTCGTATATAGTGTTTTGTGTCCAGGATTTAGGATTTGTTTGTTCGGTATTGGGGTTTCGGTTTATGGTTTCGGGGGTAGGGTTTATGTTTTAAGGTTTAGGGTTTAAAATTTTGTGATTATGGTATGGTAAATATGTTTTTGGGTTCAGGTTTCAGCTTTTAGGTTTTAGGGTTTAGAGATTAGGGTTTCTGGTATATGGTTTTGGTTCTAGGTTTTAAGATATTTTTGTTATGGTTTTCAAGTTTAGGTTTATGATTTCAGGGTTAGGGTTTAGGTTTTAAGGTTTAGGTTTTATTATTTTGAGATTATGGTATAGGGAATAAGTTTTTAGTTTCATGGGTTAGATTTTACGTTTTATAGTTCAGGTATTAGGGTTTCAGATATAGTGTTTTGGGTCCTTGCATTCAGATTTTTTTTTTTTGGTTTTGGTGTTTTCGTTTATGATTTCAGGGGTAGGTTTTATTTTTTAAGGTTTAGTGTTTATAATTTTGAGATTATGGTATCATAAATATTTTTTTGATTTTGAGTTTCATATTTTAGGTTTTATGGTTTAGATATTAGGGTTTCTGATATAGGGTTTTGGGTCTGGCTTTTAGGATTTTTTTGGTATGCTGTTCGGGTTTAGATTTACGATTTCAGGGTTAGGGTTTAGGTTTTAAGGTTTTGGGTTTATTATTTTGAGATTATAGATAGGTAATAGGTTTTTAGTTTCATGGGTCAGATTTTAGAGTAGGCTATATAGAATTGGTTTTAGGTTCATGGGTTAGCTTTTAGGTTTTAGTGTTCCGATAATAGGGTTTCAGATATAGTGTTTTGGGTCGAGGATTTAGGATTTTTTTGTTCGATTTTGGGGTTTCAGTTTATGATTTCAGGGGTAGGGCTTATGTTTTAAGGTTTAGGGTTTAGAATTTTGAGATTAGGGTATGGGGATGATGTTTTTGGGTTCTGTTTTCGTCTTTTAGGTTTTATGGTTTAGAGATTATGGTTTCAGATATAGGGTTTTGGGTCTAGGTTTTAGGATTTTTTTGTATGGTTTTCGGGTTTAGGTTTATGATTTTAGTGTTAGAGTTTAGATTTTAAGAATTAGGGTTTATTATTTTGAGAGTAGGGTATACAGAATATGTTTTTAGGTTCATGGGTCATCTTTTAGGTTTTACATTTCAGGTATTAGGGTTACAGATATAGTGATTTTGGTCCAGTATTTACGATTGGTTTTTTCGGTTTTGGGGTTTTGGTTAATGATTTTAGGTGAATGATTTATAATTTAAGGTTTGGGGTTTATAATTTTTATATTAGGGTATGGGGTATATTGTTTTTGTTTCAGGGTTTAGCTTTTAGGTTTTAGGGTTTATAGATTAGGGTTTCAGATATAGGGTTTTGGGTCTAGGTTTTCGGATTTTTTTGGTATGGTTTTCGGATTTATGTTTATGATTTTAGAGTTAGGGTTTATTTTTTAAGGTATAGAGTTCATTATTTGGAGAGTAGTGTATAGGTGATAGGTTTTTATGTTCACGGGTAAGATTTTAGGTTTTAGATTTCTGGTATTAGGGTTTCTGATATTATGTTTTGGGTCGAGGATTTTGGATTTGTTTTGTTCAATTATGGGGTTTCGGTTCATGATTTCAGGGGTAGGGTTTATATTTTATGGTTTAGGGTTTATAATTTTGAGATTAAGGTATGGGGAAGAAGTTTTTGGGTTCTGGTTTCCTCTTTTAGGTTTTATGGTTTAGAGATTATGGTTTCAGATATAGGGTTTTGGGTCTAGGTTTTAGGATTTTTTTGGTATGGTTTTCGGGTGTAGGTTTATGATTTCAATGTTAGGGTTTAGATTTTTAGGTTTAGGGTTTGTTATTTTGAGAGTAGGGTATATGGAATATGTTTTTAGGTTCATGGTTCATCTTTTCAGTTTCACATTTCAGGTATTAGGGTTACAGATATAGTGATTTTGGTCCAGGATTTGCAATTTGTTTGTTCGGTTTTGGGGTTTTAGTTTATGATTTTAGGGGAATGATTTATAATTTAAGGTTTCGGGTTTATAATTTTTAGATTAGGGTATGGGGGATATTGTTTTGGGTTCAGGGTTCAGCTTTTAGGTTTTACAGTTTATAGATTAGGGTTTCAGATATAGGGTTTTGGGTCTAGGTTTTCGGATTTTTTTGGTATGGTTTTCGGGTTTATGTTTATGATTTCAGAGTTAGGGTTTAGGTTTTAAGGTTTAGAGTTCATTATTTGGAGAGTAGTGTATAGGTGACAGGTTTTTATGTTCACGGGTAAGATTTTAGGTTTTAAATTTCTGGTATTATGGTTTCTGATATTATGTTTTGGGTCCAGGATTTTGGATTTGTTTTGTTCAGTTTTGGGGTTTCGGTTCATGATTTCATGGGTAGGGTTTATGTTTTACAGTTTAGGGTTTATAATTTTGATTTTAGGGCATGGAGAATATTTTTTTTGGTTTGTTGTTAAGCTTTTAGGTTTTAGGGTTTAGAGATTAGGGTTTGAGATATAGGGTTTTGGTTCTAGGTTTTAGGATATTTTTTGTATGGTTTTCGGGTTTAGGTTTATGATTTCAAGGTTAGGGTTTAGGTTTTAAGGTTTCAGGTTTATTATTTTGATATTAGAGTATAGGGAATAGTTTTTTAGGTTCAGGAGTAGGCTTTTAGGTTTTAGGTTTTAGGTATTAGGGTTTCAGATATAGCATTTTGGGTATAGGATTTAGGATTTGTTTGTTCGATTTGGAGGTTTCAGTTTATGATTTCAGGGGTATGGTTTATGTTTTAAGGTTTAGGTTTTATAATTTTATATATTAGGGTATGAGGAAGATGTTTTTGGGTTCAAGTTTCAGCTTTTAGGTTTTAGGGTTTAGATATTAGGGTTTCAGATATTGTGTTTTGGGTGTAGGTTTTAGGATTTTTTTTGGTATGGTTTCTAGGTTTAGGTTTATGATTTCAGGGCTATGGTTTAGGTTTTAAGGTTTAGGGTTTATGATTTTGAGATTAGGATATAGGGAATATGTTTTTAGGTTCAGGGGTCAGCTTTTAGCTTTAAGATTTCAGGTATTAGGGTTTCGTATATAGTGTTTTGTGTCCAGGATTTAGGATTTGTTTGTTCGGTATTGGGGTTTCGGTTTATGGTTTCGGGGGTAGGGTTTATGTTTTAAGGTTTAGGGTTTAAAATTTTGTGATTATGGTATGGTAAATATGTTTTTGGGTTCAGGTTTCAGCTTTTAGGTTTTAGGGTTTAGAGATTAGGGTTTCTGGTATATGGTTTTGGTTCTAGGTTTTAAGATATTTTTGTTATGGTTTTCAAGTTTAGGTTTATGATTTCAGGGTTAGGGTTTAGGTTTTAAGGTTTAGGTTTTATTATTTTGAGATTATGGTATAGGGAATAAGTTTTTAGTTTCATGGGTTAGATTTTACGTTTTATAGTTCAGGTATTAGGGTTTCAGATATAGTGTTTTGGGTCCTTGCATTCAGATTTTTTTTTTTTGGTTTTGGTGTTTTCGTTTATGATTTCAGGGGTAGGTTTTATTTTTTAAGGTTTAGTGTTTATAATTTTGAGATTATGGTATCATAAATATTTTTTTGATTTTGAGTTTCATATTTTAGGTTTTATGGTTTAGATATTAGGGTTTCTGATATAGGGTTTTGGGTCTGGCTTTTAGGATTTTTTTGGTATGCTGTTCGGGTTTAGATTTACGATTTCAGGGTTAGGGTTTAGGTTTTAAGGTTTTGGGTTTATTATTTTGAGATTATAGATAGGTAATAGGTTTTTAGTTTCATGGGTCAGATTTTAGAGTAGGCTATATAGAATTGGTTTTAGGTTCATGGGTTAGCTTTTAGGTTTTAGTGTTCCGATAATAGGGTTTCAGATATAGTGTTTTGGGTCGAGGATTTAGGATTTTTTTGTTCGATTTTGGGGTTTCAGTTTATGATTTCAGGGGTAGGGCTTATGTTTTAAGGTTTAGGGTTTAGAATTTTGAGATTAGGGTATGGGGATGATGTTTTTGGGTTCTGTTTTCGTCTTTTAGGTTTTATGGTTTAGAGATTATGGTTTCAGATATAGGGTTTTGGGTCTAGGTTTTAGGATTTTTTTGTATGGTTTTCGGGTTTAGGTTTATGATTTTAGTGTTAGAGTTTAGATTTTAAGAATTAGGGTTTATTATTTTGAGAGTAGGGTATACAGAATATGTTTTTAGGTTCATGGGTCATCTTTTAGGTTTTACATTTCAGGTATTAGGGTTACAGATATAGTGATTTTGGTCCAGTATTTACGATTGGTTTTTTCGGTTTTGGGGTTTTGGTTAATGATTTTAGGTGAATGATTTATAATTTAAGGTTTGGGGTTTATAATTTTTATATTAGGGTATGGGGTATATTGTTTTTGTTTCAGGGTTTAGCTTTTAGGTTTTAGGGTTTATAGATTAGGGTTTCAGATATAGGGTTTTGGGTCTAGGTTTTCGGATTTTTTTGGTATGGTTTTCGGATTTATGTTTATGATTTTAGAGTTAGGGTTTATTTTTTAAGGTATAGAGTTCATTATTTGGAGAGTAGTGTATAGGTGATAGGTTTTTATGTTCACGGGTAAGATTTTAGGTTTTAGATTTCTGGTATTAGGGTTTCTGATATTATGTTTTGGGTCGAGGATTTTGGATTTGTTTTGTTCAATTATGGGGTTTCGGTTCATGATTTCAGGGGTAGGGTTTATATTTTATGGTTTAGGGTTTATAATTTTGAGATTAAGGTATGGGGAAGAAGTTTTTGGGTTCTGGTTTCCTCTTTTAGGTTTTATGGTTTAGAGATTATGGTTTCAGATATAGGGTTTTGGGTCTAGGTTTTAGGATTTTTTTGGTATGGTTTTCGGGTGTAGGTTTATGATTTCAATGTTAGGGTTTAGATTTTTAGGTTTAGGGTTTGTTATTTTGAGAGTAGGGTATATGGAATATGTTTTTAGGTTCATGGTTCATCTTTTCAGTTTCACATTTCAGGTATTAGGGTTACAGATATAGTGATTTTGGTCCAGGATTTGCAATTTGTTTGTTCGGTTTTGGGGTTTTAGTTTATGATTTTAGGGGAATGATTTATAATTTAAGGTTTCGGGTTTATAATTTTTAGATTAGGGTATGGGGGATATTGTTTTGGGTTCAGGGTTCAGCTTTTAGGTTTTACAGTTTATAGATTAGGGTTTCAGATATAGGGTTTTGGGTCTAGGTTTTCGGATTTTTTTGGTATGGTTTTCGGGTTTATGTTTATGATTTCAGAGTTAGGGTTTAGGTTTTAAGGTTTAGAGTTCATTATTTGGAGAGTAGTGTATAGGTGACAGGTTTTTATGTTCACGGGTAAGATTTTAGGTTTTAAATTTCTGGTATTATGGTTTCTGATATTATGTTTTGGGTCCAGGATTTTGGATTTGTTTTGTTCAGTTTTGGGGTTTCGGTTCATGATTTCATGGGTAGGGTTTATGTTTTACAGTTTAGGGTTTATAATTTTGATTTTAGGGCATGGAGAATATTTTTTTTGGTTTGTTGTTAAGCTTTTAGGTTTTAGGGTTTAGAGATTAGGGTTTGAGATATAGGGTTTTGGTTCTAGGTTTTAGGATATTTTTTGTATGGTTTTCGGGTTTAGGTTTATGATTTCAAGGTTAGGGTTTAGGTTTTAAGGTTTCAGGTTTATTATTTTGATATTAGAGTATAGGGAATAGTTTTTTAGGTTCAGGAGTAGGCTTTTAGGTTTTAGGTTTTAGGTATTAGGGTTTCAGATATAGCATTTTGGGTATAGGATTTAGGATTTGTTTGTTCGATTTGGAGGTTTCAGTTTATGATTTCAGGGGTATGGTTTATGTTTTAAGGTTTAGGTTTTATAATTTTTATATTAGGGTATGAGGAAGATGTTTTTGGGTTCAAGTTTCAGCTTTTAGGTTTTAGGGTTTAGATATTAGGGTTTCAGATATTGTGTTTTGGGTGTAGGTTTTAGGATTTTTTTTGGTATGGTTTCTAGGTTTAGGTTTATGATTTCAGGGCTATGGTTTAGGTTTTAAGGTTTAGGGTTTATGATTTTGAGATTAGGATATAGGGAATATGTTTTTAGGTTCAGGGGTCAGCTTTTAGCTTTAAGATTTCAGGTATTAGGGTTTCGTATATAGTGTTTTGTGTCCAGGATTTAGGATTTGTTTGTTCGGTATTGGGGTTTCGGTTTATGGTTTCGGGGGTAGGGTTTATGTTTTAAGGTTTAGGGTTTAAAATTTTGTGATTATGGTATGGTAAATATGTTTTTGGGTTCAGGTTTCAGCTTTTAGGTTTTAGGGTTTAGAGATTAGGGTTTCTGGTATATGGTTTTGGTTCTAGGTTTTAAGATATTTTTGTTATGGTTTTCAAGTTTAGGTTTATGATTTCAGGGTTAGGGTTTAGGTTTTAAGGTTTAGGTTTTATTATTTTGAGATTATGGTATAGGGAATAAGTTTTTAGTTTCATGGGTTAGATTTTACGTTTTATAGTTCAGGTATTAGGGTTTCAGATATAGTGTTTTGGGTCCTTGCATTCAGATTTTTTTTTTTTGGTTTTGGTGTTTTCGTTTATGATTTCAGGGGTAGGTTTTATTTTTTAAGGTTTAGTGTTTATAATTTTGAGATTATGGTATCATAAATATTTTTTTGATTTTGAGTTTCATATTTTAGGTTTTATGGTTTAGATATTAGGGTTTCTGATATAGGGTTTTGGGTCTGGCTTTTAGGATTTTTTTGGTATGCTGTTCGGGTTTAGATTTACGATTTCAGGGTTAGGGTTTAGGTTTTAAGGTTTTGGGTTTATTATTTTGAGATTATAGATAGGTAATAGGTTTTTAGTTTCATGGGTCAGATTTTAGAGTAGGCTATATAGAATTGGTTTTAGGTTCATGGGTTAGCTTTTAGGTTTTAGTGTTCCGATAATAGGGTTTCAGATATAGTGTTTTGGGTCGAGGATTTAGGATTTTTTTGTTCGATTTTGGGGTTTCAGTTTATGATTTCAGGGGTAGGGCTTATGTTTTAAGGTTTAGGGTTTAGAATTTTGAGATTAGGGTATGGGGATGATGTTTTTGGGTTCTGTTTTCGTCTTTTAGGTTTTATGGTTTAGAGATTATGGTTTCAGATATAGGGTTTTGGGTCTAGGTTTTAGGATTTTTTTGTATGGTTTTCGGGTTTAGGTTTATGATTTTAGTGTTAGAGTTTAGATTTTAAGAATTAGGGTTTATTATTTTGAGAGTAGGGTATACAGAATATGTTTTTAGGTTCATGGGTCATCTTTTAGGTTTTACATTTCAGGTATTAGGGTTACAGATATAGTGATTTTGGTCCAGTATTTACGATTGGTTTTTTCGGTTTTGGGGTTTTGGTTAATGATTTTAGGTGAATGATTTATAATTTAAGGTTTGGGGTTTATAATTTTTATATTAGGGTATGGGGTATATTGTTTTTGTTTCAGGGTTTAGCTTTTAGGTTTTAGGGTTTATAGATTAGGGTTTCAGATATAGGGTTTTGGGTCTAGGTTTTCGGATTTTTTTGGTATGGTTTTCGGATTTATGTTTATGATTTTAGAGTTAGGGTTTATTTTTTAAGGTATAGAGTTCATTATTTGGAGAGTAGTGTATAGGTGATAGGTTTTTATGTTCACGGGTAAGATTTTAGGTTTTAGATTTCTGGTATTAGGGTTTCTGATATTATGTTTTGGGTCGAGGATTTTGGATTTGTTTTGTTCAATTATGGGGTTTCGGTTCATGATTTCAGGGGTAGGGTTTATATTTTATGGTTTAGGGTTTATAATTTTGAGATTAAGGTATGGGGAAGAAGTTTTTGGGTTCTGGTTTCCTCTTTTAGGTTTTATGGTTTAGAGATTATGGTTTCAGATATAGGGTTTTGGGTCTAGGTTTTAGGATTTTTTTGGTATGGTTTTCGGGTGTAGGTTTATGATTTCAATGTTAGGGTTTAGATTTTTAGGTTTAGGGTTTGTTATTTTGAGAGTAGGGTATATGGAATATGTTTTTAGGTTCATGGTTCATCTTTTCAGTTTCACATTTCAGGTATTAGGGTTACAGATATAGTGATTTTGGTCCAGGATTTGCAATTTGTTTGTTCGGTTTTGGGGTTTTAGTTTATGATTTTAGGGGAATGATTTATAATTTAAGGTTTCGGGTTTATAATTTTTAGATTAGGGTATGGGGGATATTGTTTTGGGTTCAGGGTTCAGCTTTTAGGTTTTACAGTTTATAGATTAGGGTTTCAGATATAGGGTTTTGGGTCTAGGTTTTCGGATTTTTTTGGTATGGTTTTCGGGTTTATGTTTATGATTTCAGAGTTAGGGTTTAGGTTTTAAGGTTTAGAGTTCATTATTTGGAGAGTAGTGTATAGGTGACAGGTTTTTATGTTCACGGGTAAGATTTTAGGTTTTAAATTTCTGGTATTATGGTTTCTGATATTATGTTTTGGGTCCAGGATTTTGGATTTGTTTTGTTCAGTTTTGGGGTTTCGGTTCATGATTTCATGGGTAGGGTTTATGTTTTACAGTTTAGGGTTTATAATTTTGATTTTAGGGCATGGAGAATATTTTTTTTGGTTTGTTGTTAAGCTTTTAGGTTTTAGGGTTTAGAGATTAGGGTTTGAGATATAGGGTTTTGGTTCTAGGTTTTAGGATATTTTTTGTATGGTTTTCGGGTTTAGGTTTATGATTTCAAGGTTAGGGTTTAGGTTTTAAGGTTTCAGGTTTATTATTTTGATATTAGAGTATAGGGAATAGTTTTTTAGGTTCAGGAGTAGGCTTTTAGGTTTTAGGTTTTAGGTATTAGGGTTTCAGATATAGCATTTTGGGTATAGGATTTAGGATTTGTTTGTTCGATTTGGAGGTTTCAGTTTATGATTTCAGGGGTATGGTTTATGTTTTAAGGTTTAGGTTTTATAATTTTTATATTAGGGTATGAGGAAGATGTTTTTGGGTTCAAGTTTCAGCTTTTAGGTTTTAGGGTTTAGATATTAGGGTTTCAGATATTGTGTTTTGGGTGTAGGTTTTAGGATTTTTTTTGGTATGGTTTCTAGGTTTAGGTTTATGATTTCAGGGCTATGGTTTAGGTTTTAAGGTTTAGGGTTTATGATTTTGAGATTAGGATATAGGGAATATGTTTTTAGGTTCAGGGGTCAGCTTTTAGCTTTAAGATTTCAGGTATTAGGGTTTCGTATATAGTGTTTTGTGTCCAGGATTTAGGATTTGTTTGTTCGGTATTGGGGTTTCGGTTTATGGTTTCGGGGGTAGGGTTTATGTTTTAAGGTTTAGGGTTTAAAATTTTGTGATTATGGTATGGTAAATATGTTTTTGGGTTCAGGTTTCAGCTTTTAGGTTTTAGGGTTTAGAGATTAGGGTTTCTGGTATATGGTTTTGGTTCTAGGTTTTAAGATATTTTTGTTATGGTTTTCAAGTTTAGGTTTATGATTTCAGGGTTAGGGTTTAGGTTTTAAGGTTTAGGTTTTATTATTTTGAGATTATGGTATAGGGAATAAGTTTTTAGTTTCATGGGTTAGATTTTACGTTTTATAGTTCAGGTATTAGGGTTTCAGATATAGTGTTTTGGGTCCTTGCATTCAGATTTTTTTTTTTTGGTTTTGGTGTTTTCGTTTATGATTTCAGGGGTAGGTTTTATTTTTTAAGGTTTAGTGTTTATAATTTTGAGATTATGGTATCATAAATATTTTTTTGATTTTGAGTTTCATATTTTAGGTTTTATGGTTTAGATATTAGGGTTTCTGATATAGGGTTTTGGGTCTGGCTTTTAGGATTTTTTTGGTATGCTGTTCGGGTTTAGATTTACGATTTCAGGGTTAGGGTTTAGGTTTTAAGGTTTTGGGTTTATTATTTTGAGATTATAGATAGGTAATAGGTTTTTAGTTTCATGGGTCAGATTTTAGAGTAGGCTATATAGAATTGGTTTTAGGTTCATGGGTTAGCTTTTAGGTTTTAGTGTTCCGATAATAGGGTTTCAGATATAGTGTTTTGGGTCGAGGATTTAGGATTTTTTTGTTCGATTTTGGGGTTTCAGTTTATGATTTCAGGGGTAGGGCTTATGTTTTAAGGTTTAGGGTTTAGAATTTTGAGATTAGGGTATGGGGATGATGTTTTTGGGTTCTGTTTTCGTCTTTTAGGTTTTATGGTTTAGAGATTATGGTTTCAGATATAGGGTTTTGGGTCTAGGTTTTAGGATTTTTTTGTATGGTTTTCGGGTTTAGGTTTATGATTTTAGTGTTAGAGTTTAGATTTTAAGAATTAGGGTTTATTATTTTGAGAGTAGGGTATACAGAATATGTTTTTAGGTTCATGGGTCATCTTTTAGGTTTTACATTTCAGGTATTAGGGTTACAGATATAGTGATTTTGGTCCAGTATTTACGATTGGTTTTTTCGGTTTTGGGGTTTTGGTTAATGATTTTAGGTGAATGATTTATAATTTAAGGTTTGGGGTTTATAATTTTTATATTAGGGTATGGGGTATATTGTTTTTGTTTCAGGGTTTAGCTTTTAGGTTTTAGGGTTTATAGATTAGGGTTTCAGATATAGGGTTTTGGGTCTAGGTTTTCGGATTTTTTTGGTATGGTTTTCGGATTTATGTTTATGATTTTAGAGTTAGGGTTTATTTTTTAAGGTATAGAGTTCATTATTTGGAGAGTAGTGTATAGGTGATAGGTTTTTATGTTCACGGGTAAGATTTTAGGTTTTAGATTTCTGGTATTAGGGTTTCTGATATTATGTTTTGGGTCGAGGATTTTGGATTTGTTTTGTTCAATTATGGGGTTTCGGTTCATGATTTCAGGGGTAGGGTTTATATTTTATGGTTTAGGGTTTATAATTTTGAGATTAAGGTATGGGGAAGAAGTTTTTGGGTTCTGGTTTCCTCTTTTAGGTTTTATGGTTTAGAGATTATGGTTTCAGATATAGGGTTTTGGGTCTAGGTTTTAGGATTTTTTTGGTATGGTTTTCGGGTGTAGGTTTATGATTTCAATGTTAGGGTTTAGATTTTTAGGTTTAGGGTTTGTTATTTTGAGAGTAGGGTATATGGAATATGTTTTTAGGTTCATGGTTCATCTTTTCAGTTTCACATTTCAGGTATTAGGGTTACAGATATAGTGATTTTGGTCCAGGATTTGCAATTTGTTTGTTCGGTTTTGGGGTTTTAGTTTATGATTTTAGGGGAATGATTTATAATTTAAGGTTTCGGGTTTATAATTTTTAGATTAGGGTATGGGGGATATTGTTTTGGGTTCAGGGTTCAGCTTTTAGGTTTTACAGTTTATAGATTAGGGTTTCAGATATAGGGTTTTGGGTCTAGGTTTTCGGATTTTTTTGGTATGGTTTTCGGGTTTATGTTTATGATTTCAGAGTTAGGGTTTAGGTTTTAAGGTTTAGAGTTCATTATTTGGAGAGTAGTGTATAGGTGACAGGTTTTTATGTTCACGGGTAAGATTTTAGGTTTTAAATTTCTGGTATTATGGTTTCTGATATTATGTTTTGGGTCCAGGATTTTGGATTTGTTTTGTTCAGTTTTGGGGTTTCGGTTCATGATTTCATGGGTAGGGTTTATGTTTTACAGTTTAGGGTTTATAATTTTGATTTTAGGGCATGGAGAATATTTTTTTTGGTTTGTTGTTAAGCTTTTAGGTTTTAGGGTTTAGAGATTAGGGTTTGAGATATAGGGTTTTGGTTCTAGGTTTTAGGATATTTTTTGTATGGTTTTCGGGTTTAGGTTTATGATTTCAAGGTTAGGGTTTAGGTTTTAAGGTTTCAGGTTTATTATTTTGATATTAGAGTATAGGGAATAGTTTTTTAGGTTCAGGAGTAGGCTTTTAGGTTTTAGGTTTTAGGTATTAGGGTTTCAGATATAGCATTTTGGGTATAGGATTTAGGATTTGTTTGTTCGATTTGGAGGTTTCAGTTTATGATTTCAGGGGTATGGTTTATGTTTTAAGGTTTAGGTTTTATAATTTTTATATTAGGGTATGAGGAAGATGTTTTTGGGTTCAAGTTTCAGCTTTTAGGTTTTAGGGTTTAGATATTAGGGTTTCAGATATTGTGTTTTGGGTGTAGGTTTTAGGATTTTTTTTGGTATGGTTTCTAGGTTTAGGTTTATGATTTCAGGGCTATGGTTTAGGTTTTAAGGTTTAGGGTTTATGATTTTGAGATTAGGATATAGGGAATATGTTTTTAGGTTCAGGGGTCAGCTTTTAGCTTTAAGATTTCAGGTATTAGGGTTTCGTATATAGTGTTTTGTGTCCAGGATTTAGGATTTGTTTGTTCGGTATTGGGGTTTCGGTTTATGGTTTCGGGGGTAGGGTTTATGTTTTAAGGTTTAGGGTTTAAAATTTTGTGATTATGGTATGGTAAATATGTTTTTGGGTTCAGGTTTCAGCTTTTAGGTTTTAGGGTTTAGAGATTAGGGTTTCTGGTATATGGTTTTGGTTCTAGGTTTTAAGATATTTTTGTTATGGTTTTCAAGTTTAGGTTTATGATTTCAGGGTTAGGGTTTAGGTTTTAAGGTTTAGGTTTTATTATTTTGAGATTATGGTATAGGGAATAAGTTTTTAGTTTCATGGGTTAGATTTTACGTTTTATAGTTCAGGTATTAGGGTTTCAGATATAGTGTTTTGGGTCCTTGCATTCAGATTTTTTTTTTTTGGTTTTGGTGTTTTCGTTTATGATTTCAGGGGTAGGTTTTATTTTTTAAGGTTTAGTGTTTATAATTTTGAGATTATGGTATCATAAATATTTTTTTGATTTTGAGTTTCATATTTTAGGTTTTATGGTTTAGATATTAGGGTTTCTGATATAGGGTTTTGGGTCTGGCTTTTAGGATTTTTTTGGTATGCTGTTCGGGTTTAGATTTACGATTTCAGGGTTAGGGTTTAGGTTTTAAGGTTTTGGGTTTATTATTTTGAGATTATAGATAGGTAATAGGTTTTTAGTTTCATGGGTCAGATTTTAGAGTAGGCTATATAGAATTGGTTTTAGGTTCATGGGTTAGCTTTTAGGTTTTAGTGTTCCGATAATAGGGTTTCAGATATAGTGTTTTGGGTCGAGGATTTAGGATTTTTTTGTTCGATTTTGGGGTTTCAGTTTATGATTTCAGGGGTAGGGCTTATGTTTTAAGGTTTAGGGTTTAGAATTTTGAGATTAGGGTATGGGGATGATGTTTTTGGGTTCTGTTTTCGTCTTTTAGGTTTTATGGTTTAGAGATTATGGTTTCAGATATAGGGTTTTGGGTCTAGGTTTTAGGATTTTTTTGTATGGTTTTCGGGTTTAGGTTTATGATTTTAGTGTTAGAGTTTAGATTTTAAGAATTAGGGTTTATTATTTTGAGAGTAGGGTATACAGAATATGTTTTTAGGTTCATGGGTCATCTTTTAGGTTTTACATTTCAGGTATTAGGGTTACAGATATAGTGATTTTGGTCCAGTATTTACGATTGGTTTTTTCGGTTTTGGGGTTTTGGTTAATGATTTTAGGTGAATGATTTATAATTTAAGGTTTGGGGTTTATAATTTTTATATTAGGGTATGGGGTATATTGTTTTTGTTTCAGGGTTTAGCTTTTAGGTTTTAGGGTTTATAGATTAGGGTTTCAGATATAGGGTTTTGGGTCTAGGTTTTCGGATTTTTTTGGTATGGTTTTCGGATTTATGTTTATGATTTTAGAGTTAGGGTTTATTTTTTAAGGTATAGAGTTCATTATTTGGAGAGTAGTGTATAGGTGATAGGTTTTTATGTTCACGGGTAAGATTTTAGGTTTTAGATTTCTGGTATTAGGGTTTCTGATATTATGTTTTGGGTCGAGGATTTTGGATTTGTTTTGTTCAATTATGGGGTTTCGGTTCATGATTTCAGGGGTAGGGTTTATATTTTATGGTTTAGGGTTTATAATTTTGAGATTAAGGTATGGGGAAGAAGTTTTTGGGTTCTGGTTTCCTCTTTTAGGTTTTATGGTTTAGAGATTATGGTTTCAGATATAGGGTTTTGGGTCTAGGTTTTAGGATTTTTTTGGTATGGTTTTCGGGTGTAGGTTTATGATTTCAATGTTAGGGTTTAGATTTTTAGGTTTAGGGTTTGTTATTTTGAGAGTAGGGTATATGGAATATGTTTTTAGGTTCATGGTTCATCTTTTCAGTTTCACATTTCAGGTATTAGGGTTACAGATATAGTGATTTTGGTCCAGGATTTGCAATTTGTTTGTTCGGTTTTGGGGTTTTAGTTTATGATTTTAGGGGAATGATTTATAATTTAAGGTTTCGGGTTTATAATTTTTAGATTAGGGTATGGGGGATATTGTTTTGGGTTCAGGGTTCAGCTTTTAGGTTTTACAGTTTATAGATTAGGGTTTCAGATATAGGGTTTTGGGTCTAGGTTTTCGGATTTTTTTGGTATGGTTTTCGGGTTTATGTTTATGATTTCAGAGTTAGGGTTTAGGTTTTAAGGTTTAGAGTTCATTATTTGGAGAGTAGTGTATAGGTGACAGGTTTTTATGTTCACGGGTAAGATTTTAGGTTTTAAATTTCTGGTATTATGGTTTCTGATATTATGTTTTGGGTCCAGGATTTTGGATTTGTTTTGTTCAGTTTTGGGGTTTCGGTTCATGATTTCATGGGTAGGGTTTATGTTTTACAGTTTAGGGTTTATAATTTTGATTTTAGGGCATGGAGAATATTTTTTTTGGTTTGTTGTTAAGCTTTTAGGTTTTAGGGTTTAGAGATTAGGGTTTGAGATATAGGGTTTTGGTTCTAGGTTTTAGGATATTTTTTGTATGGTTTTCGGGTTTAGGTTTATGATTTCAAGGTTAGGGTTTAGGTTTTAAGGTTTCAGGTTTATTATTTTGATATTAGAGTATAGGGAATAGTTTTTTAGGTTCAGGAGTAGGCTTTTAGGTTTTAGGTTTTAGGTATTAGGGTTTCAGATATAGCATTTTGGGTATAGGATTTAGGATTTGTTTGTTCGATTTGGAGGTTTCAGTTTATGATTTCAGGGGTATGGTTTATGTTTTAAGGTTTAGGTTTTATAATTTTTATATTAGGGTATGAGGAAGATGTTTTTGGGTTCAAGTTTCAGCTTTTAGGTTTTAGGGTTTAGATATTAGGGTTTCAGATATTGTGTTTTGGGTGTAGGTTTTAGGATTTTTTTTGGTATGGTTTCTAGGTTTAGGTTTATGATTTCAGGGCTATGGTTTAGGTTTTAAGGTTTAGGGTTTATGATTTTGAGATTAGGATATAGGGAATATGTTTTTAGGTTCAGGGGTCAGCTTTTAGCTTTAAGATTTCAGGTATTAGGGTTTCGTATATAGTGTTTTGTGTCCAGGATTTAGGATTTGTTTGTTCGGTATTGGGGTTTCGGTTTATGGTTTCGGGGGTAGGGTTTATGTTTTAAGGTTTAGGGTTTAAAATTTTGTGATTATGGTATGGTAAATATGTTTTTGGGTTCAGGTTTCAGCTTTTAGGTTTTAGGGTTTAGAGATTAGGGTTTCTGGTATATGGTTTTGGTTCTAGGTTTTAAGATATTTTTGTTATGGTTTTCAAGTTTAGGTTTATGATTTCAGGGTTAGGGTTTAGGTTTTAAGGTTTAGGTTTTATTATTTTGAGATTATGGTATAGGGAATAAGTTTTTAGTTTCATGGGTTAGATTTTACGTTTTATAGTTCAGGTATTAGGGTTTCAGATATAGTGTTTTGGGTCCTTGCATTCAGATTTTTTTTTTTTGGTTTTGGTGTTTTCGTTTATGATTTCAGGGGTAGGTTTTATTTTTTAAGGTTTAGTGTTTATAATTTTGAGATTATGGTATCATAAATATTTTTTTGATTTTGAGTTTCATATTTTAGGTTTTATGGTTTAGATATTAGGGTTTCTGATATAGGGTTTTGGGTCTGGCTTTTAGGATTTTTTTGGTATGCTGTTCGGGTTTAGATTTACGATTTCAGGGTTAGGGTTTAGGTTTTAAGGTTTTGGGTTTATTATTTTGAGATTATAGATAGGTAATAGGTTTTAGTTTCATGGGTCAGATTTTAGAGTAGGCTATATAGAATTGGTTTTAGGTTCATGGGTTAGCTTTTAGGTTTTAGTGTTCCGATAATAGGGTTTCAGATATAGTGTTTTGGGTCGAGGATTTAGGATTTTTTTGTTCGATTTTGGGGTTTCAGTTTATGATTTCAGGGGTAGGGCTTATGTTTTAAGGTTTAGGGTTTAGAATTTTGAGATTAGGGTATGGGGATGATGTTTTTGGGTTCTGTTTTCGTCTTTTAGGTTTTATGGTTTAGAG
The DNA here is from genome assembly GCA_963277665.1 of Viscum album. Taxonomy (NCBI): domain Eukaryota; kingdom Viridiplantae; phylum Streptophyta; class Magnoliopsida; order Santalales; family Viscaceae; genus Viscum; species Viscum album. The sequence goes on along the minus strand of CAUJRU010003936.1, from coordinate 2,501 downwards.
ATTATGGTTTCAGATATAGGGTTTTGGGTCTAGGTTTTAGGATTTTTTTGTATGGTTTTCGGGTTTAGGTTTATGATTTTAGTGTTAGAGTTTAGATTTTAAGAATTAGGGTTTATTATTTTGAGAGTAGGGTATACAGAATATGTTTTTAGGTTCATGGGTCATCTTTTAGGTTTTACATTTCAGGTATTAGGGTTACAGATATAGTGATTTTGGTCCAGTATTTACGATTGGTTTTTTCGGTTTTGGGGTTTTGGTTAATGATTTTAGGTGAATGATTTATAATTTAAGGTTTGGGGTTTATAATTTTTATATTAGGGTATGGGGTATATTGTTTTTGTTTCAGGGTTTAGCTTTTAGGTTTTAGGGTTTATAGATTAGGGTTTCAGATATAGGGTTTTGGGTCTAGGTTTTCGGATTTTTTTGGTATGGTTTTCGGATTTATGTTTATGATTTTAGAGTTAGGGTTTATTTTTTAAGGTATAGAGTTCATTATTTGGAGAGTAGTGTATAGGTGATAGGTTTTTATGTTCACGGGTAAGATTTTAGGTTTTAGATTTCTGGTATTAGGGTTTCTGATATTATGTTTTGGGTCGAGGATTTTGGATTTGTTTTGTTCAATTATGGGGTTTCGGTTCATGATTTCAGGGGTAGGGTTTATATTTTATGGTTTAGGGTTTATAATTTTGAGATTAAGGTATGGGGAAGAAGTTTTTGGGTTCTGGTTTCCTCTTTTAGGTTTTATGGTTTAGAGATTATGGTTTCAGATATAGGGTTTTGGGTCTAGGTTTTAGGATTTTTTTGGTATGGTTTTCGGGTGTAGGTTTATGATTTCAATGTTAGGGTTTAGATTTTTAGGTTTAGGGTTTGTTATTTTGAGAGTAGGGTATATGGAATATGTTTTTAGGTTCATGGTTCATCTTTTCAGTTTCACATTTCAGGTATTAGGGTTACAGATATAGTGATTTTTGTCCAGGATTTGCAATTTGTTTGTTCGGTTTTGGGGTTTTAGTTTATGATTTTAGGGGAATGATTTATAATTTAAGGTTTCGGGTTTATAATTTTTAGATTAGGGTATGGGGGATATTGTTTTGGGTTCAGGGTTCAGCTTTTAGGTTTTACAGTTTATAGATTAGGGTTTCAGATATAGGGTTTTGGGTCTAGGTTTTCGGATTTTTTTGGTATGGTTTTCGGGTTTATGTTTATGATTTCAGAGTTAGGGTTTAGGTTTTAAGGTTTAGAGTTCATTATTTGGAGAGTAGTGTATAGGTGACAGGTTTTTATGTTCACGGGTAAGATTTTAGGTTTTAAATTTCTGGTATTATGGTTTCTGATATTATGTTTTGGGTCCAGGATTTTGGATTTGTTTTGTTCAGTTTTGGGGTTTCGGTTCATGATTTCATGGGTAGGGTTTATGTTTTACAGTTTAGGGTTTATAATTTTGATTTTAGGGCATGGAGAATATTTTTTTTGGTTTGTTGTTAAGCTTTTAGGTTTTAGGGTTTAGAGATTAGGGTTTGAGATATAGGGTTTTGGTTCTAGGTTTTAGGATATTTTTTGTATGGTTTTCGGGTTTAGGTTTATGATTTCAAGGTTAGGGTTTAGGTTTTAAGGTTTCAGGTTTATTATTTTGATATTAGAGTATAGGGAATAGTTTTTTAGGTTCAGGAGTAGGCTTTTAGGTTTTAGGTTTTAGGTATTAGGGTTTCAGATATAGCATTTTGGGTATAGGATTTAGGATTTGTTTGTTCGATTTGGAGGTTTCAGTTTATGATTTCAGGGGTATGGTTTATGTTTTAAGGTTTAGGTTTTATAATTTTTATATTAGGGTATGAGGAAGATGTTTTTGGGTTCAAGTTTCAGCTTTTAGGTTTTAGGGTTTAGATATTAGGGTTTCAGATATTGTGTTTTGGGTGTAGGTTTTAGGATTTTTTTTGGTATGGTTTCTAGGTTTAGGTTTATGATTTCAGGGCTATGGTTTAGGTTTTAAGGTTTAGGGTTTATGATTTTGAGATTAGGATATAGGGAATATGTTTTTAGGTTCAGGGGTCAGCTTTTAGCTTTAAGATTTCAGGTATTAGGGTTTCGTATATAGTGTTTTGTGTCCAGGATTTAGGATTTGTTTGTTCGGTATTGGGGTTTCGGTTTATGGTTTCGGGGGTAGGGTTTATGTTTTAAGGTTTAGGGTTTAAAATTTTGTGATTATGGTATGGTAAATATGTTTTTGGGTTCAGGTTTCAGCTTTTAGGTTTTAGGGTTTAGAGATTAGGGTTTCTGGTATATGGTTTTGGTTCTAGGTTTTAAGATATTTTTGTTATGGTTTTCAAGTTTAGGTTTATGATTTCAGGGTTAGGGTTTAGGTTTTAAGGTTTAGGTTTTATTATTTTGAGATTATGGTATAGGGAATAAGTTTTTAGTTTCATGGGTTAGATTTTACGTTTTATAGTTCAGGTATTAGGGTTTCAGATATAGTGTTTTGGGTCCTTGCATTCAGATTTTTT
>CAUJRU010003935.1:0-28214 GCA_963277665.1 Viscum album | reverse complement strand
AAATGTTTGAACATCAAATAGTCTTGTAATGCATCTAACATATCCACCATGTAAAAATAGAAATCAAAATTAATCATGATGGCTTCACAATTTAGGATCAAATAACTCTAAGGCTTTAGGGTAGGTTGGTAAATGATGTACATAAATTAAGTCTCATAAAATTAGGGTTTAACACTAAATCATTTTGAATTATATTCCAAATAAACTTAATAAATGTATCTGTTTATAAATTTCATCTCTTTATTTCCCAAAAGAACTCAACGTGGTCCCATGATACATGTAAGTTCATTGATTAAATCAACCTCTCTTGCCCTATTTTTTTTCTTTTTTCTTTTTTTTTCTTTTTCAAAATAATTGCTTAGGAAAAATATCATATTCATCACCTAACCACATACGATCAAAAATCGTCAATCAAGAAAAATGTGATTTTTTATCCTCCTACACATAAACCAATTTTTTCAAAAAGAATTCAAATTTTTTTTTTCAAGATAGGTGAACAATTAAATACAATGAAAGATTTCATGGCCACTCCACATATCATAATAGAAAATACCTCAGCAAAATATCCCCAGTAAATTATATCCCAGTACACCCAATAATGTTCCCCCCATACACTTATTCTTTTAAATATCATTCAAAATTTTTAAAGGAAGGTAGGAATGTATAATATAGGCTTGTAACATGGATCATTTCTTAAAAAGTTTGTTCTTGAATTCTGTGGGTTTAAAAAGTATTAATGCAAGGTGAGTCTCAGGATAAGGGTAAATAAAAAAGAATACCACAATAATATTAAAATGGATTCTATTTAGTCATATCTTTGATAAGATGCAAATCAATTTATAGAAGAAAACAAGCCCATGATTCTAAAGAAATATACTATTGAAAGAATATTAAGTATTAAGCTCAATGGATGTCTCAGGAGTGAGACTAATGGTTGGGAAACTCACTCATTGAAATGAATATGAATAATTAAATAAATGAATTAATATAGGAAAAATTCAAAACATGGCCAAATATAAGAAAATATTTATTTACATTGATCATCATGCTCCTTAAAAAACATTATTTATAAACTCTTAATCCACATGAATATCTCTACTAATTATTTTTTCTACTTTTTCCTTTAAATTTATTGACAAAGAAATCTAAATACACAGAATGATAATTTTCCTAAGTAGTCTCATGTCTCGTTTTTCATTTGATTAAAGAGTGAATCAAATATGGGCATGAAATTGGGAATTAAATCTCAAAAACAATTAAAATGTGGGGAATAGAAAAATTATGATTTAAAATGATTACTCCCATTTCAATTAATACTTCAAACATAGTTTGATTCCTTATTCTTGATGCTTCTTCCTTTGCCTTTGACGGACGAGAGAAATAATATAAAAAAAATAAATTACAAGCCCTTACAATATGCTCAAAAATATAATGGGAATTTAAATTAAATACAAATAAAGTAATATATCTAAATTCCTAAAATGTAATAAGGAACTCAGGATGCCTCCTAGGAGATGCACTTTTTTTTAACGGTCGCTTATCTTGGAAATACCTGGGTTTTCTTCAACTCACATGATGGATGTTTGAAGATTTTTCACAAATTCAGGGTCCATTAATAGTCTTAGTTAGTTATTATCCACTTTTTTGGCCCATGTCCTTCTTCTCTAAACAATTTTTTCCTTCTAGACGATAGAACTTACATGATCTCTATCAGACCAACCAACCATTTCTTCTTTAATCCTGATGAACTAAATGTAATTTCATGTATTATCCATACCTATTGTCCTTTAAAAAATGTGGTGGATTTGGTTGTTACTATGGATTAAATAGTATTGTTATTAATCTTCTCTTTCTTTTTCAGTTGTGCATCCTTTACCACAACAGTATCCTGATATTGTACCAATTCAACCACAATGACATCCTTAACTTCAGCTATTTATCTTTCTCCAAACTCATTTTCCTCTTTTATGTCATAGTCCTTCATTTCCTAGTGGATGTTGAAACTTACATGATCACTTCCAACTCTAAGATTGAGTTCTCTATTTTAAACATCGATTAGAACATGCCCTGTGGCTAAAAATGGACTTCCCAAAATGATTGGATTCATTTCCTCTTCAATATATAGCACTTAGAAGTCGATGTGGAAGTAGAATTTATCGACTCTAATTAGGATTCATTTGATAACTCCTCTTAGGGATTTCACAATTGAACCTAATAATTAAAGAAGTTCTCTTGTAGGTTTTAGTCCATCCAACCCCAAACTCTGTAATTTCATGTACAACATGATATTGACACTCTCATCTAAGTAACACAATGCTTTCCCACATTTTGATGCTCTGAAAAATAATGGAATTGAAAAGCTACATGGATCTCTTTTCTTCTTATATAGGTCATTTGACCCCACTATCGAGCATTCTAGTGTGAGTGGTATTGTTCAAATCTATTCAAACTTCATTTTTTATTATTAGATCTTTCATGAATTTGTTTTATGATGGAATGTTCACGAGAGTCTCTACAAGATGTATATTAATATGAAATTTTTTAACATGTTAGACAAATTTACATTTATGCATGATTTTTTACAAGAAACATTGATTCTAGAAAAGATAGTCTTCGATTTTTTTGAGGAGTTTTTTCTTCTTCTTCATCATCTAATAGTTCATTACATTATTCAGCTTCCAATAGTGGTTTTTTAGAAAATTGTATTCTACTTCATTTTGTTTTCTTCCCACATCTGAGCTATATAGTCTTCAAGTATTCATGTGTGCGTTCCTCAATGAATCTTGGTAGTGTACCTCTAGGCCACTCTCTAATATGATCAAAAACTTATCCACATTAAGCTCTATATTATTTAATGCGTCCTTTTGGGTTGATTATTCTACTCTTATTTCCATGAGTACAGCCCTGAAAGCATTCATGATTGTTTCCAGTGTCTCCTCCAATGGATGGACCTAGTTAGTCAGTGTGAGATTTTGATGTGCTTGTTTTTGGTACCCTTGTGTTCTCTATTGATATCCTTGCACATTTTTTTTGTTTTTTATGGTCTCTAGCCCTAAAATTGATTTCAACTATTATAATCAGCAACGTTTTCATCTTCAATATGCATACCATGGGGGTTATGGTGCTTACCAATCATGATGTCCAATTTATTGGTTAGTGACTCTAATTTATCTTCCATGAAATAATTTTTGTTTATTTCATGAATTCCTTTATAAAATATCTATCATCCTTTAAACTTGAAATTGTTTCCTACCATCTTTTCTAATAGGTTTTACCTTACTTCAGTCGATTTATTCATTAAGGACCCTCCAGCTGCAACGTCAAGTATTGACATGTTATCTTCTGACAAACCCTTACAAAATGTTTCAATTATTAGAAACAACTCTATTCCATGATGAGAGAACTTTCAAGTCTTGTCTTGGTAACGTTCCAATTCACAATTTAGTTACACGTCTTCAAATTGAGAATTGCTAAGAATGTTTACCCACATATCCATTAATTTAGATTTTGGAAAGAAACGAGTGAGGAAGTTCTTGGATAGATCATCCCATGTAGTTATGGAATGTGTAGGCATGATTTGAATCTAGTCTCAAGATAGATCATGCAATGAGAATCAGAAAAGATGAAGTCTTACCAAATTTTTTGAGACATTTTTAAATTGAAATGTGTTGTAGAGCTCAAGGAAATCTCCCATATTATTGTTCGGATATTCATACAGAAGTCCAGTGAATTTCAAACTTTCCAAAATCATTGAGATGATTTTTGTCTTGATCTAGAAATGATTTGTCGTAATGGGGGTTCTAGGATGCTTAGTTGCAATATTGCATTTGGTAGTTGACTATATTTAGTGACTGTCCATAGACCTTGATCTCTTTGAAGTATCTCAGCAACTCAATTTTTCTCAATGCCCATCATGGTTGCAGTTACTTTGAACTCAAGGCTTGGGTCATAGTTGTGTGTTAAAAAGATGGTGTCTTATTACTTTGAACGAATGTTATAGTTTTTCATCAATGGTTTAAGAATTATGAAACCCACAGCATGAACACTCCTATAATAAAAAATGTAATTGAAATAAATAAATAAAATTGAAATTAAAAATTTTAAAATCTAAAATCTTACATTATCACCCCCATCAACAACACTAGTTTGATATCCCTAAAACGCGTCATTAATTTCCAATAGTACTATGTAAAAACAAATTTATAAAACCAAAATTATGTTATGAAAATAATTAAAATTTAGTATAAGGAATGTTTGGGGTTGAACCCACAAATATGGTTAAATTATTTTAATTATATTATCATTAGATTTTATTTTATTAATTTAATAAAAATGGTGAGAAGAGATCAATTTGATTGGTTTTTGAGAAATGAAAAAGAAAGAAAAGTACGATAGATTGATTTGTTTTGAAACATATTTTGAAAGCGTGCTATGGTGATGTATTTTAAGGGGGAAGGTGAGTTAGATTTCATTATTTTTACAATTAATTATTTGGTTTGTGTCATTTTGTTTATCGACTTCCAATCCCTTTATTTTTAATTTATAATGGTCATTGATATTCTAATAATAAGTAACATATAAATTATACCATTGATAACCCTAAAGGAGGCATGACAAATGTAAAATTTAGGGTAAATTAGGTTTAAACATATTATTGAGATACATTTGATTTTTCAACACCTTAAATTATCATGATGGAGCAGCTTTCCTTAACTCTCTTACAGTCACTCCCTCATTTCTTTAGCGATTCAGGGAGGCACAGCGTGGGGACGCAGACTGCGATACATGACGTGCTCAGATATCCATAGGATAGGCACCTGATGGATTTTCTAAAGGTGGGGAGGACGTCATCATCTTTAGAGGACGTACCATGGTACCAGTGTTGTTTCGGGAGGAAGTGTTGAGGGAGTTACACACATCCCCTCTAGAGGTACATCCTAGAGTGGGGAAGATGTACCAGGATCTCTGATTAGAGCACTGGTGGCCAAGAATGAAGAAATCAGTAGCAGAGTTTGTCTCTCGATGCCTCACTTGTCAGCAAAGAAAGGTAAAGCATTAGGTACCAATAGGCTTGGTTCAGCCTTTAGAGGTCTCAGAGTGGAAGTGGGATGGGATATCCATGGACTTCGTGATAAGACTTCCACATATGTCCAGAGGTCATGACTCGATCATGTGATCATCGACTCACTCACCAAGTTGGCCCACTTCCTACCGATCAGAGATCAGGGTTCAGTAGAGAGCTTGGAACACCTTTATGTGCAGGATATTGTGCGGCTACATGGAGTACCCTTGATGATTGTCTCCAATCTTGATGCACGTTTTACTTCCCAGCTATGGAAGGAGTTGCATGAGGCTTTCGGGATGCAGCTTCATTTGAGCACTGCCTTCCATCCTCAGACGGATGGCCATACTGAGCGGACCATTCAGACCCTCAAGGACATGTTGCATGCTTGTGTCCACGACATTGGTCGTAGCTGGGAGGATCACTTTCCTTTGGTGGAGTTTTCATAAAACAACAACTATCACTCCACCATAGGGATGACACCATTTGAGGCATTGTACGGGCGACCTTGCAGATCACCTTTGTGCTGGACTGACCCAGAGGAGTTTGTAGTAGTGTGACCAGAGATGGTATAGGCTGCCACATAGAAGGTATAGATCATCCAAGAGGATATTAAGACTGCACAGAGTAGGAACAAGTCTTATGACAACTGGATATGGAGACCTCTGGAGTTCAAGTATGGACACCACCTCTTTCTACGGGTCTCACCTCGACAAGGTTTGCGGATATCTGGACGAGGCGGCAAGTTATCTATGAGATTTATTGGAAATTTTTAGGTCCTCGGCAGAGTTGGTGAGGTGGAATACCTATTAGCTCATACACCTCAGTTTCACCGGGTGCAAGACGTCTTCCACATATCACAGCTGAGGAGATACATGCACGACCCTTCCCACATCATCGACCATGGCGAGATGGACGTCGACGATGATGCGACCTTTAAAGAGGTTCCAGTAGAGATTGAGGATCTACTAGAGCGAGTCCTTAATGGGTGGTTGATACCTCTGGTACACGTTCGATGGCTGCATGAGAACCTCTAGGAGAGCACATGGGAGTGGGGGGCTCAGATACGTGCTCAGTACCCCCACTTGTTTACCTAGTTTGGGATGTGGCTTACAGGGATGTAAATCCCTGAGGTGGGGAGAATGTAAAATCCCAGAATTTTCATGTAATTTTTTTAAAATATATGGGATTTTTACGAGTCCGTCGAAATTGACCGCACATGATTTCGTGGCCCGGAGTTCCCGGAATTAATTTCTGAACCTTATTTCGGGTACGTTTAGTAAATGTGTAAGTGAGATTTTCTAACTTTTGAACTGGTGTTCAGAATTGAAATCTGAGGGCACCATTGAACTCACAGTGCTGGTATTCTCTTAAGGAGACCTTCACCTCGACCGCAGTAAGTCGAGGGTGGAAGTTATCTTTTCAAATATTTGTGAAAGAATAAAATAAAAATAAAATTGGGTAGATTTTATTTTTATTTTAAACTCCTTGTAGATGTTTCATATGTGGGGACCACCAGAACTAAACCTCCCATGAGAGGTTATGGTGGTGGGGACCACCCGAGGCTAAAACCCCTTGAACTCCCTCTTAAGTGTGGGGAAGCCTCTTAAACATCCCCCACTTTAATAGTGCCACCCTATTTAATTTATTATTCCAATCACTAAGTAATTAATTAATCCAATTTGAAATTGTGCCAACAATTAAAATTGGGGAAACACAAAAGTTGGCTATTTTGATATTGGGGGAATGTATTGGAAAAGGGGAGAGCTCTTGGAGGATTGATTTCTCTAACGAATAACTTCTTCCAAGAAGAACATCTTCCACGAAGAAATTCATCCATGAAGAACACTCCTCCAACGAAGAATGACGACGCAGGACATGGAATTCTTCCTCAGGACATCCTCCAATGTGGGGCGTCTTCAATTGACAATCGTCTTCCCCTCCTCATCGACGAAAACAAATGAATGAGGTAGGGAGGTTGTTTGAATTATTTCCCTTACCCGTTCATGATATTCTTGTCATTCAAGTATTATAGCTGCTTGATACCGCTCTAATGTGGAGGGTGTGGGCCAAAAAAACATGGTTCGTCCTCTTCGCAATTCTTGTGATGATATGTACAGTTATTCGTGATAGAGGAGGTCGGCGACCAACCACGAAGGGGCACAAGAACAGCGGTCACCTCTATCCTCGATGAAGGTGACGGTGCCCCGACACTACTCCAAGGCCACCATGGCCCATGGCTCCACCTCCCAGGCCTCCATACCCTAGGGTGCTCTGCCACCCGTGGCCTACCGCGCCGCCCATAGCCCGCAACGCCGCCCCACGTCCTCACCACGCCGCTCGAGGCCCTCCGATCCACCTTGCACCCTCGTGGAACCCTTCGTGGCTAATCCACCTTGTGCCCTCGTGGCACCCTTCATGGCTGAGAAGCCTCGCACCCTCATGTCACCCTTCACGACTGATCCACCCTTCACACTTGTAGAACCCTTCATGGCCGACCCGCCCTGCGGCATCGTGCCGGTCGCGGCCGAGCCGCCCCACGGCGTCGCGCTGCCCACGGCTGAGCCACCCCGTGCCCTCATGTCGCCCGATGCCAAGCCTCCCCACACCCTATATCCACCCCCAGACAAGACAACCCATTCTCTAGTTCCGATCGTGGCCGATCCGCCTCGCACCCTCGCGCCACCCGTGGCCGAGCCGCACCGCGCTCTCATGCCGCGTCGCGCCCTCGCAGTGCCCACGGCCGAGCCGCCCCATGCCCTAGTGCCCCCCATGCCCGAGCCGCCCCACACCTAAGCTACCCTGTGCCCTCGTTCCCCCCTTGAATTATCCACCATGTGCCCTCATTCCACCCCCACGGTCTAGCCCCCCTCGCAGCATCCTCTGTGGCCGAGCTACCCCGCGGCCTCGCGTCGCCCCGCTGCCAAGCCGCTCCATAGCCCCTCGCGGCCTGTTGGACTGCCCAACGGGCCAAGCCGTACAACATGATTCATGATGGACCTAACGGGCTAGGCCAGACCTAGAGGGTCAGGCTGGGTTGACCATAAACGGGTCGGCCAAGGCTGGGTCGGTCCGACCGGGTCAGACAGGACCCGGACCCACTTTGACCCATTTACACTCTTTTGGCCATAAATTTGGCACCGGACCTCTGATTGATGAACCGTCAACAGCGCTATAAACCTTAGAGTGAGATAGTACCTTTGATTATACCCTAATAAATATTTGGATTAAGATGGTGTACGTTCGGGTTGGATCGATCATGAATCCATTCGGGCCCCCGGGACTAAAAGGAAAATAACTCACAGACCGGGTGTCCGATTGATGCAGTATCTATTGCATTGAGACTCCTATGATGTGACAGTCCTTTGGGATAATTATTCATGGGAATTTATGGTATTTGGAGTTCTGACTAGTGGCTTGTGGAGTGGACCCTCTCGGAGACAAGTGAGCATAGTGCGGGAACCCAGTAGCTGGTTGTGACTTAAGGAAGAGATCATTCGTGGGTCTGAGATTGAGGGTCCCACATGGAACCGCTCTATGATTCCATGTGGGACTACCCGAGCGATCCTATGTGGGTCAGCACCTTGTTATCCTGTGTGTGTTATCACCTAGTGATCTTGTGTGGGTCAGCACTGAGCGATCCTATAAGCGTCAGCACCTAGAGATCATGTGTGGGTTAGCACCGAGGGATCCTATGTGGATCAGCACCTAGAGATCCTGTGTGGGTCAGCACTGAGCGATCCTGTGTGGGTCAGCACCGAGCGATCCTGTGTGGGTCTGCCTTTTAACAGAGTAAGATGATTCAGTTGTTACATCTAATCATCTCTACTATTGTACTTAATAAATACCTAGTATAATTTGAGTATGTACCTGTGTGGTACTTTCCTTCATCGTAATACCCTGGTGGTATTCTTCTGTGTGGCGTACCTATGTGGTACTTTCCTTTATGGTATTTCTTCCTTTGTGCAACAGTTGATCTTTGGGATTTGGAGATGGACTCTGTGTTTTCCTCATGATTGATATGGGTTTACCTGATAACTTACGTATATGTATGTGCATATACCTAAGTAAGGTTAGTAGTTTTTACAACCTTTTTGGTTTATCCTTTGTAGATTTTGTGAAACCTTGAGGGTCTCGAGGTACCTACTGAGTTTCATTATACTCACCTCTACATGGGCTATTCCCACACCTCGTTGTGTTTGGTGCATACGATGGAAAATGCTGACTCAGGACGCGAGTACTAGGACTAAAGGTAGCTCGGGGGTGGACCTTGGACGAGGCATACTATAGAGATGACCAATAGAGATATGTACATACCCTTTAGGTAGGATCCTTGGTGGGTGTTCACAGGATTTTTTCCAGTTTACTTGTACTTTAATTTTCTTATACTTTCCCATTGGGCATGTATTCTGGCCCCTTTTACTTACTACACTTACTCTGATTACTATTCAGTTTACTTGAGTTTGTCTCTTTCTGTGTGCTTGGTTGTGTGTGCTTATAGGTTATAAAGTCAATGCCTTCTTAGTTATAATAAATAGTCCTTCGGTGCTAGTCGCCAGCCCCGGGCCTATGGAAGGCAGGCTTGGGGTAGTCACGGTACGGGCCCTAGGGGACGTGTCATGACAATATCCCTCCTCGAACTGCAAAGGTCTCCACATCCTATCAGTATAAGACTTCTTTCTAGCTCTATGCAGTCTTCACATGATGACAAGTGAGGCATTATGATGCAAACTCTACCACCACTTCCATCATTTCTAGCCACCAGTACAGACGTCAGAGGTCCTGATACATCATCACCACTCTAGGATATACCATTTGAGGGGATGTATGGATCTCCCTCAACACCTCCTCCAGATGCGTCAATGGAACCATGGTGCATCCTCCGAAGAGTATGATGTGCTCTCCACCTTCAGAAAATCCTTCAAGAGTCCATCCTGAGGATGTCTGAGCACGTCAGGTTTCGCAGTCAATGTTCGAAGTTGTGCCTCCTGAATTCGCTAAAAAATTAGGGGAGTGGTAGTCATATACTGGAGTTAAGCAGCTCCATCTTTATCTATGAAGGGTATCTGTAGTTTATTGCATTGTCAAGCGCGTCAAATTAGTTATTTAATTTTGAATATAATTTCTATAGTAAAACATCATCCTTAGGTCATCTCTCGACATAGCCTTAGATCATTAATTTGAAAAGAGGGTTTTGATTTTGAAATTAGAAAAGTATATGGGGTTTATTAATACATGGTTTTGATGATAAAATATGTCAATAGAAAATGAAAGTGATAAAACAAAGTAGGAGTAAACAAGATTGATTAAAAGTGATCATCTCAGGTTACTCTCATGATGTTTATCCTTCATTGCTTCATGATACAGGGTTAGGATCTTTTAATCCCTAGTTTGTAACACCTAGAACCAGAATTTTACTAATTTTATACTAGGATACCTCCTATGTTTTAGTCGAAAACACACAATGATTCACCAGACAACATCGATGATTGGGTGATTTGTGTTCGATATCATAACTGAAACTTACCTAGGCAACACACGAAGAACTTGATGTCTTGTCCAGGTTTGTATGTTATTTCATTGTGATACCATGACATAAATTTAAATGATTTTGATAGGTTTTATGTGAGTTCAATTGACTAATATGAACCACACAAACACAGCAATTGAAAGTGGGGAAAGAAAGTGGTGAACGGTTTCTGAAACATCACATGAATGGGTACCCCCAAACATGATCATATGATTTGAGCATGACATACCAGTACATAACTCAATAAAATAAGAATAGAGGATGATGAAAAACAACATAACAAATTGTAATTAAAAATATCATTCAAATATTACCAACATGAATCTTGGGATTACATCAAGTTCCTCCCCGGGTGATCACAAGGGGTTTATAAATCCATGGGAGGGGAGGAAGAAGAAGATGTTGAAGTAGAACTTATCATAGCCTCCATAACATCTAGTTATTATGAAAAGACCTATTTGGGACTAAAAAATGGAATCACATTTCCTATGATTCAAACTAACAAATGGGGTGCCCAAGGTTCCAATTTATAGGCAAAGTGGGAAGGTGGTTTAAGGCACACAGATTTCATCAACCCACTTGTACCACTTATTTCAGCCTCCAGACAGCATTATCTCACTTTGGAAAAAATAAAAGAGTTTTATTCCCACCTCTTGACTATATTAACTGAAGGTTTGGCACCCTTTGGACAAATACAACTCTAGATATTGATAAAATGCAGAACATCACATATGACATTGTGCAGATTTGATTCCTTGAACAGATCAGTTCATATGGGAATCGTAGAAGCCGAATGAGACTTTGGTTCCTTAATATGAAATGTATCCCATTAAATGTTGGACTAGACCACAAAATATAAACCCTTTTGGATTTATGGAATTTTCTAAACAGAAACAAGAGTGGACAGGTCTTCATGGATCCATGCAATTTTGGCCCATTTTTCTTCCACTTCATCAAGCGCCCACCAAATCATCTCCTCTAGCATTGAAATAATAAAAACAAGTAACATTGACCATTTTAATAGTGATTAACATTAATTCATTGATTAAAAAATAAATTTGAATTTATTATTATATTTGGAATATTCATCACAAAACCAATTTAAAATAGATGTGTAAGGGTGGATTTGAATAGTGAATCGATGTGTGATCACACCCCCACACCTAAATATTTTCAGTCCTGGGAAAATGCACATATAAAAATACAAAAAAAATGATGCATGTAAAAATTAATGTAATGTGATCAACGAAAAACCAGACCAAGGAGTTCTACCTAGTGAAAATGAAAAAAGATGTCTCATAAATCATATCATAATAAAATTAAAATAGATTCATGATAACAAATTGAGAATGGAATCCAAGAGTTAACAATGCCACTAACTCTACATGTGTGTGTGTGAAAACCATTTCATGCTATTCTTTCCACTTTTATCCAATAAATATATGTTATTTTAACATTATTCAGCTTAAAATATTTTTTCCACTGAACCAGCCCTATATCTTTTGCAATGATATTTCAAGACTCACTCACTTAATCATTCTCGGATGTCAAACCATAAGCTCCTGACCTAGATATCCCCATATGTTGCACATTTCATCACTCCCCTCATTTATTATTTTTTTTCAGAAGTTGAATTTGGAGAAAATCTCACACTCATCTCTCAACCCTTGTTTGATCTCCTCACGACACTAATTGTAATAGTTATAACAAGATCAAAGGATGAGGAGGAGTGGTTTTTGACCTTCCCAAGACACAACCAAAAAATTTTTTTTAGAGCGTCAAACAGTCGGATATCAGGTACACACATATAGGTCAATCTGATATAGTAATGAAATAGATCAGATAACGAATGGACATATGTAAATATACTTTTAAGCTGAAAAATATTAACTTAACTTATATTTACCTTATAGTAAGTAAGAAATAGTCACACATTGTGGTTTAGTGAAAAATTGTGTTGAGATAATAGTAAAGCATTTTTTCTAAAAACTACTCACACAAGGGGAATCAATAATCTCAAAGGTTTCACATAGATACAACCATTTATATCATTGACAGAAAACCAATTCATGAAAAATCACTCCCTGATAGAATTTTCCGCCTTACTTATAGTATATTTACATTCCCCCCATATGGTAACCAAATCATGGAACTTTGGAATTTTTTATGGAAGAAAATGAAAATAATATAAAGAAGGTGAGAAGAGTAGAAAAAAGAAAAAAAGTGGAAATACTAATGAACCAATGAATGTATCCACCCTCCCACACATAGAATGTACAGTGTCCTCACTGAAATAATTTATAATATGAGAAGGAAAGATAAAAACTGGTGTGTTTTACAAGTACGTTGCGTTGATATGATGGATTTCCTCAATCAGAATATTTGGAAAATCCTTATAAAAGTGTTTAAGTTGCTACCCATTGACGGTAGGACTTCATCCACTCTGCTCATTCAAAATCTACATTTCACTAAAAGGGTAAACATTAGTAATAGTATAAGGCCCGAGTCATCGGAAACGAAGCTTACCTGGGTGGAGCTTTAGCCTGGAATTGTACATGAGGTCCTTCTAACCAATATGGAACTTCCGCTGAAGAATTATGATATCATGGATATCCTTTGTTTTCTCTTTATAGATCTAGGAGTTCTAATATTCATCATGTCTAATTTCTTTCAACTCATGAATCTGTAGCTTCCTATGCTCACATATATCTGAAAGATTCATATTACATTGTTTAACATCCCAAAATTCATAGTGTTCTACCTCTATCTGGAGGTGACATGACTTTCCAAACATAATCAGGTATGGTGATATTCCAATTGGGGTTTTAAAATCTATTTGATACACCCAAAGTGAATTTTCCAAGCACAGAAGCCAATATTTCCTATTGGGTTTTACAATTTTTTCCATGATTTGTTTAACTTCCCAATTTGATATTTCTGCTTGTCTATTAGTTTGGGGTGATATGTAGTGGAGACTTTATGATCAACCCCAAACATAGGAAGCAAAATTTTCCAGTTTTAATTGAAAAAATGTGAACCCTGATCACTAACGATGAATCTCGGTAAACCAAACCTACTAAAAATTTGAGACCTCACAAAATCAAAAACCACACGAGAGTCATCGGTCCTATGGGCCTTTGATTCCACCCATTTAGATACATAGTGAATAGCCAATAAAATTTTTAAACAGAAAAATGATTATGGAAACGACCCCATGAATTCAATGCCCCATGCATCAAATATTTCACATAGTAACATGGGTTGTTGGGGAATTTCATTACTCTTGGAGATATTCCCTGTGAATGAAAATGACTACATGACTTAAAAAATCTATCGGAATCCCTATACAGTATTATCTAATAAAGTCCTAAGTCAAGAACCTTTCGATCTGTATGTTGAGAGACAAAGTGGCCCTCATAAAACAAGGTGTGGCATAAGGTCAAAACAGAGGTGAACTCATGGTCAGAGACACACTAACGAACTACATGGTCTCTAAAAATTATCCACAAGTATGGGTTATCCCAAATGTACCACCGAGAATCATGCTTAAGTCTATTTCATTGTGAAGTGATGAAATCAGTGGGGACCCAAGATGTTTCTAGAAAATTCACAATGTTTGCATACCAGGGGGTAAGGTCCACCACATCCCAAAGGTTATCATGAGGAATGAATTATCCAATGATGTGGGATGAGTCAGCATGGTGGTCTAGTGGTGGATAAATCCTACTAATGGGGCCAGCTACAACATTTTCTAATCCCCTCTTATCTCTAATCTCAATGTCAAACTCTTGGATGAGGATCATCAACCGTATGAGGTGGGGTTTAGCTTTGCGTTTCTTTTAGAGATATCATAGGGTAGCATGGTCAGAAAACAAAATCACTTTTGACCCAAGAAGATATGAATGCAATTTTTTCAAGGCAAACACAATATAAAGGAGTTACTTTTCTACGGTTGTGTAGTTTACTTGGGTAGGGTCAATGGTACTTGAGGTATATGCAATGACATGAGAAGCCTTATTAACCCTCCCTGATAAAACTACCCCAACTGCAAAGTTAGAGGAATCACACATAAGTTCGAAGGGGAGATCCCACCTTGGTGGTTGGATGATGGGAGGTGATGTGAGACTCCTTTTAAGTTAATTGAATGCATCCTAAAAAAATTTATCAAACACAAAATCAGAATCTTTTTGTAATAACCAGGACAATGAAAGTGTAATCTTACTAAAGTCTTTAATGAATCGGCAGTAAAAACCAGCATGACCCAAGAAAGATTGCACCTCAAAAACTCATTTTTGATTTGTAAGGGATGACATTAATTAAATTTTATATTTATCAACTTTAATTCCTTTATTTCAAATGACATTCCAAATAACTATCCCTCTCTAAACCATGAAATGGAATTTCTCATAATTTAAAAACAAGATCTTTTTCAATGCAGTGGTGGAGGACAAAACATAGGTGTTCCAAACAGTCATCAAAAGAAGAAATATATACAGTGAAATCATCCATAAATACTTCCATACAACTCTCAAGTTTCTTAGAAAAAATAATCAACATACATCGCCAAAAATTTCCAGGAGCATTACATAGACCGAATGGCATCCTTCTATATGAAAATGTGCCGAATGGACAAGTAAACATTGTCTTTTTATGATCCTCGGGAGCTATATGGATTTGTAAATAACTCTAATACCCATCATGGAAACAATAATAGGACTTACCATCAGATAATTCTAACATTTGGTCAATAAAAGGAAAAGGAAATTGTTCCTTCTATGTGGCTTGATTTGGTCGACAGTTGTCAATAGAGACTCCCCAACTGTTTTGCACACGTGTTGGAACCAATTCATTCCTTTCATTTGACACAACTATTATTCATGTTTTTTAGGCACAATTTGCACTGGGCTAACCTATTTACTATCAGATAGAGGATAAATGATCCCCGTAGTAATTAATTTACTGACATCGAATTTTACCACTTCAAAGAGAGTGGGATTCAACCAGCGTTGAAATTGTCTTATGGTCTTAGCCTCATCATCCAAAATAATATGGTGCATACAAATAGAAGGGATAATCCTGGGAATATCATCCAATTCCCATCCTATTTTCTTTTTATACTCTCTCAAAAGGTTGAGCAGTTTCGATTATTATAGTAGAGAGAGGTTATTGGCAATAACGATAGGCAATTGGTCAATACGCTCATGATATGCATATTTTAAATTAGAATGAATTTGATTATGTTACAACACCAGTGGTTTATGGATTGAGGAATGTAAATTAGGTGGAGTGAGGTCCATTAAACTGTCAATCTGCTCATGTTTATTCTATAAAGATAGAGAATCTATTGAAATGATATTTGCAGAATCATCGACGATCATGGGTACCTCAGAATGAACACACTCATCAATTAAAGAACAAAATACACATTTTTCCAAACCTAGAAAATACTCAAAACATGAATAAAAACTCAAATCATCCAAGGGTGAAGAAAAAAATGAATCCAAATTTAGGTTGAGGAGAGAATTGTGTGTGTGTGCATTATTTGAGAGAACTTCCATCGAATAGACAAGAAGAGTGGAGTGCTCTTCAACGGGGGGTTTCATAGCCTCAAGGATGTTAAAACTGACATTTTATCCTCCGAATTCCATGGATAGTTTACCATTGTGAATGTTGATGATTGTCTTTGCTGTTTTGAGTTATGGCCACCCAAGTATGAGAGGAGCATGTCCATGGGTTCATGTATCTTCCATAACAAGAATATAGAAATAAATAGGGAAGATGAGATTCTTCACTCTTACCAGGAAATCCTCAATCACTCCTTTTGGATGTGTAGTACTTTGATTGGAATGTTTTGTGACAATTCACATTGGTTGAACCTCTCCAACCTACAGAGAATTGTACTCAGAGTGAGGCATTACATTAATGGAAGCACCTAAATCTAGCATAGCATCAGAAAAGAAAGTCTCCCCTCTGGTACACGGTATTGTGAATGTGCATGGATCCTTGCATTTTGTTGGAATTACTCGTTGAATCAAGGTCAAGAAATTCCTCCCCAAGTTGACTCTCTCAGTCCCCTTTATCCTTTGTCTATGGGTGCAAATTTAATTAAGAAATTTGGCATAACGGGGAATTTTCTTGACTGTATCCAATAATGGAATATCAGGTTGAACTTTTCTAAATGTATCCATTATTTCATTATCAATCTCATTATAAATATTTTTCTTATATTTAGAGAGTCTTTGAGGTAATGAAAGAGGAATGGATTATTCATGGGAATCCTTAATGATAATTTGATTTCCCTTTTTATTTTGTTTTTCTTCATTAGAATCTTTTATGGGGGAAAAAGAGTGTTTTCAAGAGGGGGACATATTTGTTGCATAGAATCAGTAGAAGGAGAAACTTATTTAACCCTACGAATTGTAAATGCACATACATTACCTTTATCCTTTGTATTGGCAATGGGTTGAGATGGTAGTTGTCTAGAACCTTACATAATAAGCTCACAAATGGTGTTCGCCAATTTCCCCACTTGAGATTGTAGGTCTTGAATTGCTGATTGTGTGGTATGTTGGAACTGGAGGTTCTGGGTTGCCATTTTCTTCACCATATCCTCGAGTATTGGTTCAGATTTGGGAGGATGAGGATGATTGTTTTGATATGTTGAAGGATAAGAATGTTGCATACCTTGGCCTTGTTGATACCAATTCTTCTTGGGGTAGCATGAGTTTCCTCCTTGTCGGTACCGGGGTTGTGCTTGCCACCCTGGATTTGGATTTGTCCTGAATTGTTCTTTCTTGAAGGGAGGTGCTTGTTGGAATGTATGCCCTAGACACACGACTGCACAAGACTCGGGTGAATCCTGAAGTTATGGGCACTGGTTAGAAAAATGAGAATTATCAGAACAAATACCACAGTGTAATGGAACAGGAGGATATTGTGAGTTACCTTGTGCTTGAGCTAATTTCCATCGAAGGTTATTCATCTCATCAAGCTTTTTATCTACCTTTTTTCTAGAGATAAATGACTTACATCATGAACTCCTCGAGTTGGTGCAATAGCTCGTATACCAAATTGTTGTGAATTTTGAACCATGTTGGCTATTAAGTCAAGAGCGGCGAAAGGAGTTTTATTAACCAAGGCACCACCATCTTCTGCATCAATCATTTTAAAATCCATGGGGATAAGTCCCTTATAGAAGTATTGGATTAATAGTTGTTCACTAATTTGGTGGTGGGGGCATCTTGATCAGAGTCGTTTGAATCTTTCCCAGTATTCATGAAGGGTCTCTCCTTGTGATTGCCTAATGCCACATATTTCTTTCCTAGTAGATGCAGTTTGGGAGGCAGGGAAGAACTTATCTAGAAAGAGACATTTTATTTCATTCCAGTCTCCAATTTTGGTAGGCAAATACTATATCCAATCTTTGGATACACCATCAAGGGAGAAAGGGAAGGCCCTAAACTTAATTAAGTCCTCAGACACATTTTGGGGTTTCATGGAGGAGCACACTATGTGAAATTACTTAAGGTGATTATGAGGGTCCCCACCAAGAAGACCATGGAATTTAGGAAGAAGGTGGATGAGGCCTGATCTCTGCTCGAAGTTGGCTGCTTCCTCAGGATATTGGATGTTCGCAGGTTGGTACTCCACATTCGGGGTAGTCAGTTCTTATAAGTTTCTATTATTAGCAGCCATGTTTTCTTGGATAATATTGAGTTCAATTTTTTATTGTTTTATGAAGACTTGAGGTTACACAATGGGTTATTTAGTGTTACATGATTGAACTTCTCTAAATTCCTTGTTTTTTGTGTGAAGTCACTTTTCAATTTCCGGGTCAAATTCAAGTAGTTATTATTTTTCTGATCGGGTCATGCAAATAAGTTATGAAGTGTGTTTTTTTAATATGGATAAAATAAATTAATAAGGGTTAAAAGATAATATAATCTTATAATACATAATTATATAGAAGGAGATGGAGAAGAAGAATAGGAGAAAGAGAGAGAGAAAGAACACACAAAAACCCAATCAAAAATAAAGAAAAACCCAAAAACCAAAACAATAAAATGGTGGTGGGGTATTGAAAGGATTACTAGTTAAGAAGTAAAATAAATAAAAAAATAAAATAAATGATCTTAACTCCCTGAAAATGGTTCCAAAGTTTGATCGGGTTGTTGAACGCGTCAAATTAGTTGTTTTATTTTGACTAGAACTTCTACAGTACAACAGCAACCCTAGGTCGTCTCTCAATGGATCCATAGATGATTAATTTAAAAATAGGGTTTTGATTATGAAATTAGAAAGGTACATGGGGTTTATTAATACTTGGGTTTGATGAAAAAAGATGACAATAGAAAATGAAATTGACAAAACAAAGTAGGAGTAAACAAGATTGATTAAACATGATCAACTCGGGGTTCTTTCATGTTGTTCATCCTTCATTGCTTCATGATATAGGGTTATGATCTTTAAATCCCGAGTTTGTAACACCTAGAACTAGAATTCTACTGAGTTTATACTAGGATACCTCCTAGGATTCAGTTGAAAACACATAATGATTCACTGGACACCACCGATGATTGGGTGATTTGTGTTCGACATCATAACCGAAGAACACCAAGGAAACACATGAAGAACTATATGTGTAATCCAAGTTTGTATGTTATTTCATTTTGATACCATGACATAAATGTACATGACATTGACAGTGTTTCTTTGAGTTTAATTTACCAATATAAACCACACAAATACTGCAATTGAAAGGGGGGAAAGGAAGTGGTGAACGGTGTGTGAAACATCGCATGAATGGGTACCCCCAAACATGATCATATGAGTGGATCATGACATACGGGTACATAACTCAATAAAATAATAATAGAGTATGACTAGAAACAACATAACAACCTTGAATAAAATAGATCATTCAAATATTATGAATATGAAGCTTGATATTACATCACGTTCTTCCCCGGGTGATCACAAGGGGTTTAGAAATCCATGGGAGGGGAGGAAGAAGAAGATGTTGAAGTAGAACTTCCCATATACTCCATAACATCTATTGATGATGAAAATACCTATTTGGGACTCTAAAATGGCAGCACCTAGCCTCTGATTTGAACTACAAAATGGGGTGCCCAAGGTGCCAATTTATAGGCAAAGTGGGAAGGTGGTTTAAGGCACAAAGATTTCTTCAACCCACTTGTACCACTTATTTCGGCCTCCAAACAGAATTATCTCGTTTTTAAGAAAACAAAAAAGTTGTATCCCCATTTCTTGACTATCTCCACCGAAATTTTTTCACCCTTTGGACATATTCATCTCGAGATATTGATAAAATATAGAACACCACATCTGACTTTGTGCAGATTTAATTCCTTGGACAGATCAGTTCAGATGGGCATTGTAGAGGCCGAATGAGTCTTTGGTTTATTATTATGAAATGTAGAACATTAAATTTTGGATAAGCCCAAAAAATATGATCCCATTTGGACTCACAAAATTTCTAAACAGGAACAACAATGGATAGGTCTTCATGGATCCATGCAATTTTGACCCATTTTTCTTCCACTTCATCAAGGGCCCTCCAAATCATCTCTTCCTACATTGAAATAGTAAAAACAAGTAACATTTACCATTTTAATAGTGATTATAACTAATTAATTGATTAAAATATAAAGTTAAATATATTATTAAATTTGGAATATTCATTACCAATCCAGTTTAAAACAACAATGTAAGGGTGGATTTGAATAGTGAATCGTTGTGTGATCAGCAGTGCGACCAGCTGCTCTGACGCCTCACTCAGTAGCTGTAGATCAGAACTCCTGCTGAGTGTGTCTGCTACCATGTTCCCCTTCACAAGAGTATAGACTATCTCATGTTCATTATCCTGGATGAACTCTATCCATCGTCACTGTTTCAGCTCCTGAAAGCTCTGCTGACACTTCTCCGTCCACAGGTAAGGATCCCCCTTCTTCGCCAAAGCTCTCAAGGGTGATGCTACACTTGAGAAGTCTGGTTCAAAACTCTGGTAGTACCCAGCCAAAGCATAAGTCTCTCTTCCTCAGGGGAGGTAATCCTGGAAAAATCTTTTGAAAATATTTCCCCATACTCTGCCACTTATGTTGGGAAATAAAAACTCAAAACTCCAGTTTCCATGGGGATAAGGCCGACTGACTCAAGAGTGATCGGCCACACCCTCCTATGCATGAGTTTATCCTATGATGACTAGGATTCCTTTTTCATTGACCAAGGAAAACCCCATTTGAACATTATAGATAAACGACAACCTTTTTTCCTAATACAGTCAATCTGAGTATGAACTGCGGATGTCCAATCAATACCCAAACTATAGTTGTAAGGCCTCGATGCTCCCACCAAGAGGTTCTTAACGAAACTATTACCTCATGGTTAAGATCACACAGTTGGAATAAGTGTGATTATTGAGTCTCCTCCCAAAGGTATCTTGAGACATAAGGGTCAGGTCAACAGTTTAACCATAAACTCTAGGTCTTGAACAAGATTCATGGAAAGAAGTAATGATTAGTTCCTATATCTATTAACATGGAAGCTATTATTAGACACAGATCATACCTCAAATCATTCCTGGAGCCCTTGGGTCACACTCCATGACTGCATGCAACTACATCCTTCCCATGACCTCCAGCTCCCTAAGCCTGGTGGGGACCACATTGGGGTGGTGGTTGTAACATGTCAAAATGTGTACCAACTCATACTGCTCTCCTAACTCCATATCCATGTATGTTGCACTGTAGATTCATTTTTCACTATCACATCCTCTTCCCAAAACATTTTACATGACCAAGTCTCTGAGATTGGAGTCAGTTTCCTGCTTTCCCACTGTTAACATCCACTGGCTGCATCCACTCAGCCAAAGAAAATTCAACCACCAAGGTTCTCTCTAGCACCCTAACATAAGTAGAAATGCATATAGGAATAGTTCTTGCTCGAATGTCCCAAAAGACACTCACTCAGAGGTCCAATACCTAAACCACTGACCATACTATATTCATCATGTACTTGGGATGGTCGGTATGCCTTTTTGAATACTCAGCTACCGATATGTCATCCAACCGAAGCTGTAGAATCTCTAGGGAACACGCATCCCATAGTTCTTTATATTATAAGACCCCCTTCTCTAAGGAAGGTTCTCATGCTTGTCAAGAGAAAAAGTCACCCCTTCGTAAGATCAAAGTAATCTAAACATTTTCATTTCCTTTTTGATCCATGTAGAAGGATCTCTACCAGGACATCCATCTGATCAAATGGTTCCTTGGCTAAATAGAAACTCGGCCACCTCCTCAAGCCAGTCCTTAGCCGCCTGTGAGTCATGCTCACCTCAGAACCTACAGGTTATCTGATGCTAAAACATGTGTAAGCCACTAAGCCTACATTATTCCTCTACCGGTACCACCGATTGTAACTAATGACCAACAGGCTGTGATATAGCTGGTACACCACCCGAAGGTGCTAACGCCATAAGAGGGACCTACAACGAGGCCACGTCGCTCAGTGGGCCGTCATCATGTACTCTCTTAGAAATTATAGCTAGTTGTCTATGTGGTGTCATCCTGATAAAGAAAATATGCACCACAATCATAAAATTATACCTCATGATATGACACCCTAGAAACCAAGGAAAATCATTTCCAAAACACACATGATCGGTGTTTTAATGCACCGAGTTAGAAATCAAAATTCGGGGTCCTGGTGTATGGATATGTCAGCCACCAGAAAAACAGTGGACTCCCTGAACTAAGAACATCACTCATAACACTTAACACTATTGCCACATTGAAAATATTAGTGTTCTAGTTCTTCCGTACAACCGACTCCTCTAATTCCACTTTATCACATCCCATCCCCCAGGGCTCGTGTCATGACTACCCCATGCCTGCCTTCCATTGGCCAGGGGTTGGAGACTAGCACTAGAAAGGTGTATCCCTATAACAAGAAGGAATTTCATTTAAACCTATAAAAACACACAGACTAGAATTCAACAACATGCATCCATGAAGTCAACTGTTGTAGTAAAAGAGTGTTGTAAGTAAAGGGGTAAGAATATAAGACCAACTGAACGGTACAAGTACAACTGAACGGTATAATACAACTGAAAAAGGGAAACAGCTCCTGGGTCATCCTCTGAGGATCCTACCTAAGGGGTAGCTATAGATCGCCTCCTCAACACTCCACATCTGCTCGTCTCCTCTGTGTACTTCCTAGTCCGGGATCCCTGAAACCTTATCCCATCTTCTCATCGTCTGCACAAGACACAACGAGGTGCGGGAGAATCTCGTGCAGGGGTGAGTATAAAAATACCAAGCAGGGACCTAGAGATCGCTGAAGGTCTCTTAGAATTCCAAAAAGGAAAACCACAAAGAATGATCTCAATCCCAAACCACAAATAAATAGACATAGCTCAAATAGAGTCTCAACTCAAACCTGGTTTTTAGTGATGTATAGAAATGTAGATGATTAGTCATGAAGCTAGATCATCTTATTCTATCAAGATACATTTCTTATGACCATACTAAGTATAACCCACACAGGATTGATAGGTAACTAAACCCCGTTGACCCACACAAGTTTTGACCCACACAGGATCAATAGGTAACTAACCCCTCGCAATAACCCACACAGGATCTTACCCACATAGGATCAATAGGTAACTAACCCCCATAATGACCCTCACAGGATCTGACCCACATAGGATAAATATGCATAGACTCACAGAGGATCATTGAGCGCTGACCCACACAAGATATGACCAACAAAAAATTGGTATGTGTTGACCCACACAAGATCTTTGAGTGCCAAACCACATAGGATCTGACTCACACAAGATCGGTGCTGACCCACACTAGATTTCTTGGTACTAACCTTAATATGATCAATCTCCAACCTCCGCCTCACTACCAGCCACTGGATTCATCACACATAGTGCACTCGAGTTCTGTAATATCTTCCCCTCGAGATATCGATCATTCCTCAACCACCAATAAGCTCCACAAAGGAGTAACCCAAAGGACCTCCATGTTGTAAGAGTTCCAACACGACAGATGGTGCATCAATCGGACAACCAGTCTGGGAGTTATAAGTGTTCTACCTCTAGGGGCCCAGTTGGATTTGGGTTTGATCCAACCCATCCATAGTCCAACTTTTTCCAAAACTCAAGTGATGTATAAAAAAAGTTCCATCTCGATCCAAGGATCCCAACACCATATATGGTTCATCAAACAGACATATGGTTATGAAGATATGGCCCTTTAAGTTTTTTTGGTCCCAGTTGGGCCCGGGTCTGGTCCGACCCAATTAGACCAACCTAGCATGACCTAGTTTGAGTTGGGCCACGGCAGGCTCGGCCTGCTGGGCTGAGGACCAGCCCATCCTGCGAGGGGGCAGCCCACAAGGGTGGCCCAGCCCATGTAGGGAGCAGCCCACATAAGGTGCGACCAGCAAGGGGGCATCCCGGCCATGTAGGGCACAGCCCGCAAGGGGGCGCCCCAGCCGTGGAAGGTGCGACTCGCAAGGGGTGGCCCAGCCGCTGTCCGCCCGAGTTGGCAAGGGGGGGTGACCACTGGTCTCTTGAACTCCCAAATGTCCTGAAGTTCATTCGATTTGTAAAGCAGCAAAGCCACGTGGGCGTCGCCCAGTCACCACGAAACACACCGGAGGCGTGGGTTCAGCCTCGACCACAACTTCGGCTAAAACTTCTTCTCTCTGGCGGCATACTAGTTGTACCGCCTCCCCACTCATTGGCGGTGTGCTGGTCGCTCTGACTCTCCTTCCGCAGCTGGCCGATGTGTCGGCCACCTCCTCCGATCGTCGCGGCTAATGAGTTGCAGCCCCTTCCTCACCAGAGGTGCGTGAAGGTGTGCTAATCCTATTCCATGGCTAGCTAGTGTCATCCGTTCAGATGAACATTATGTCTTAGTGACACGGCCTACTCTTGCGGCATGAATCGACGTGCTGCCTCCTTTGTATCTGGTTTGTGTTGCTGCCCTGGCGGTCTTCCATGGAGGCCTCAAGGGTAGTAAAGTAGTGGAGGGTTTGGTTAGGGTTTGTTAGGGTCGCGCCCTGAGCATTATCTTGTAATCATGAGGGAGGATTAAAGGTTTCAATAATTTCACTTGAATTTAAACAAGGATCAAACCATACCTCAAGAATGATGTAGAAACGTCTGTGATTGAGGATGTGGGTCAGTGTTCTCCATCCCCACAGCTAACCTCCAATGACATCGCTTGATCTTAAATCATTGGTTCGGGGTTTTGGTGTTGCTCATCAACACTCACTGGAACCAGCTCCGTCCTCCAAAGGTTTGGAATCTCGGCACTTTTTCAGCACTTTGTTGATTGGTGAATCTGTGCGGACACATATTCCCAAGCTCCATGTAAATAAGAGGGGGGAGGGTAAGTAACGACATTGGGAATTAATGGGGGCTCATTAATTAAGAACCTTCCTAATTCCCCAACAACGTCGTTACTTATGTTTTTAAGTTCAGTCCATTTATTGGGTTGACACACCGCTGGTCTCACGTTGTTATTTTTCCGTTGGAGGGAAAGAAATAAAATTACCTAAGTTATTTTTATTATTTTTTAGAAAGTCCGAAAACATAACTTTTTTGGTGCACCTACAATGGTCAAAGTGAATCCTCCCTTAAGTGAATCCCAATGCTGTAGATTCAACTTTTCCCTTGGTTTTTTAATTCGAGCACGGGTTCAAAAGTTAGAAAATGCCACTCACGCATTTACTAAACATACCTAAAAATGTTCAGAAAGTTATTAACATTCACCCTCGACCCACGCTGGTCAAGGTTAGGCTCTACCTAAGGGAAACATATCCCAATGAACTCAAAGGTACTCTCATATTTTAATCCGAATTTTCATTTAGAAGTGATGGATTTTAAATAAAATAATTGTCACCTAATTGTTTTATTTATGGCCAAAAACTAAGTTTCACTGGTTGCCCGCGTCAGCCAATGTTTATATCTATCTAAGGAAAGAATGCACTCACGAGTTCAGCAGTGGCCTTAGATTTTAAATCTGAGTTACCGTTGGTGAGTTATAAGCATTTGAAAAATAAAATAATTTTATTTAATTATCTTATTTACAGTTATTCCATTCTCGGGGTTTCCCACTCGAGGCATGCGTCGACTAAACTTATGTCGCACCTAGGGTAAAACCGCCATCCTGAACACAAAGGTGCCTTCAAGTTTCTAATCCGAACAAATATTTAAGAGTTATTACACTTTTTTAGGAAAACTACTTACACATTCTAATTAAATCTTAAAAAAACTTCGACGCATCATTCCAGGAACTCTGGGCCTCGGAATCATGCGCCTCTAGATTTCGTGGTCTTGAAATAATTCCATATATTTAAAAAAATTAAATGGAAAATCCAGGTATTTATAAGAACCCTGTATAAATAAACTATCTCCCAAACATACAAGTCTACCAACTGATCCATTTTGAATGCCTCCCATATCGGCAAGAAGTGTGATATTTTCTTCATTTGATCTATAAACACACCAACAACATCATTCTTCTGAGTCATACTCAGTATACAGACTAAAAATCAATGGTAAAACCATCCAACTTCCATTAAATAATGGTTAATAGAGCTAAAAAACCACCAGGTTGTTGCTTATCAGTATTCACCTGTTGATAGGTCTATCATCATGT
This sequence comes from Viscum album, assembly GCA_963277665.1. Classification (NCBI taxonomy): domain Eukaryota; kingdom Viridiplantae; phylum Streptophyta; class Magnoliopsida; order Santalales; family Viscaceae; genus Viscum; species Viscum album. Next base: position 1,924 of record CAUJRU010003935.1, on the reverse strand, counting down.
CATGAAACCTGCAATCTCCTTTTTCATGCCTAGACACCAATACTATCAAGGTAAGTCACAGTATATTTTGGTCAAACCAAAATTCACCACCCACTTTGAGGCATGAAACTCATGCATTATATCCTACCACATACACATAGTTATAATAACATGGCCCTATACAAAGATGATCTCGTCCTCACCAATAGTCCAATTAGAAGGTTACCCCCACCTTCAAGGACTTCCCTCAAGCCCAAAAACTTCATATCCTCATATTTCCTCTCCCTAATTTACCTCAAAAGTGTAGATTTGACTGATATTAATACTAGGGTCATCTTTTTCTAGCTCTTATTAACCACATTATTCATCTCATCAAATAAGGACATCATCTTTCACTCAAAACTACAATCCGAAACTACCTAATTCTGAGTTTTCCTACTCAACGAATCAGTAACACTATTTCTCTCCCTGGATGTATATTCCAGCTCAAAATCATATTATTTCATATACTCAATATGTATCATCTATTGAATATTAAAATCTTTTTTGAGAAGATATACCTTAATCTATTTTGATTAGTATACACATTGGTCTATTTTCCAAATAGATAATATCAATAACACTTCAATTCATACACAGCTATAGCTAACTCGAGATCATGTGTCACGTAATTATGTTTAATTGGCCTCAACTTCCCTAACACATACACCAAAACTTAATCTCACAGCATAAATACTACTCCAATTCTTATCCCATATGTGTCACAAAACACTATATACTCCTCACTCATCTCTGGTAGGATCAAAATTGGTGAAGTTTCAAATTCTTCTTCAAATCCTAGAAATAATTCTCATATGATCCATACCATTCAAACATTACCCCCTTCTTGTTCGTGAACAAAATTATTGCTTCCAAGTAGAAAAATTCTTGAATAAATCTCTAATAATATCCTATTAACCCCGAAAATATATAGAATTGAAAGACAATCTTGGGATGCTCCTAGGAAACAAATTCTTACACCTTATTTGGATCCATAGGCACACCTTCCTTCGAGATTATGTGACCCAAGAAATGTACCCCCCCCCCCCAAATGGCCCGAAGGTCTTCATTTTTATTGATTTTTGATAACCCACCTTTCATGGGATGAGGGGGAACCCTTACAAGGCCTGTAGGCTCAGAGATTACATGGCCCATATGCTTAGGAGATTACATGACCCGAAGGTCTTAGGGAATTCAACTATAATATCTATAAGGAGCTGCCCCCACCCTTAGAATATACATCATGATAGTATCTCTCCACCTTCTCGTGGTTGTCTGGATAGGTTTCCCATGCAAGCAAAGGCTGGTCTCGATGGCATAAAAATACCCTCTCATTCTGAAAATATACATTTGGCTCTACTCTGGTGAGTGCACCTGCTCTGAATCCTCTTCTGGGGCGGCTCTTTTTTTGTAGTCTGTCTAGGGAAACTGCATGTGGCCTGAAGCCCTTAAGGTTTCCCGAAGGCCTTAAAGGTGGGTCAAAAGTCCTAGTGACCCGAAATCCTGGGTGGCCCGAAAGCCTTAAGGACAGCAATCCCAAACTGGTGGCCAAAGGTGAATAGTTCCAGCTGCTATAGTACTGAATATTACCTGCTACAGTACCTGCTACTGTACCCACACAGTGTACAGTTCTTCTATAGTACCGGCACAGTGTACAGTCTGCTATATTACTGCTACAGTGCTGCTACAGTTCTCCTAAAATATCCCTCTACTTGGTTTTGGACTTGGGTCTTGTGGATGCACTTAAGGATACCGCACCAATTGGACTGAGGCTCTTGTGCCCGCAAGAAATGTACCCGATTGATCTAGAATTGACACATAGCTCTCTTAGTGTATATTCAATTCTCTCCCGATGCACTAAGGATGATTTCAAGATATTAGTCCTAACTTTTATGAGTCTTGGAAT
>CAUJRU010003934.1:0-28225 GCA_963277665.1 Viscum album | reverse complement strand
TGTAAAATAGCTTCAAAATATCAAAAAATTTATAAGTGTACACAATTTATTATTCCACTAGAAAAAATTATATACAATTTAATAGTTTCCAAAATGTACTCAAATTAAGAAGGGTGCATTGGTATGTTCATTTAATATGGTTAAATATACCATTACATTTTATTATTAATTTTTTTATATTGTAAACTATTATCATGAAATAATATTAATAGTTTCATAAATATTGTTTTCTATACATCATATACATTTTGATGGAGGGAGTAGTCTGCACAAACACATGGTGAAGCCTTTATTTTTCTAATGGATTTTAGGGAATCTAAATAAGTTATATTCCATTAGTATATAACATTTACTAATATTTATAAAAAAAGTTTTCATACTTTAATTGATATATTATATTTTAAAGATGGGGATTAAGAATAAATGTCTATAAAGAAATTATTACTCATGTGGAGAGTCTTAAATTTATCTTGAACGACTTATAAGAAATGAAGGTATTAGGATATATTAAAAAGAAAAAGGAATTATGGAAATTAATTTTACTCCCAATAGTGTAAAATTGGGTAAAATATAATTAAAATTTCAAAGGTTAGTTTTAACATTAAAAGAGTGAGAGTGATCTCCTTTTATAATTGGAGGAAGATGCCATTTTTGTAAATACCTATTACATCTAAATGATGAAGTGATATTATTAAAGGTTAAATAGATCCCACAATTTAGCATATTTCAGTTGAGAGGGATGTGGATTTATAAATACTCACCCATTAATTTTCACACATACTTTAATAATTTTTTTAGTCTTTTAAAATTTCCTTTTACACTCAACATTTTTGGTTTTTTCCTTGGTAACTGGTTTTCTATAAGTAACTTATGTTTTTCAAAAAATATAATATTTCCCATATTTCCAAATTTTTATCATTTCAACCTAAATTTAATATAAAAATATTCTAATTAAATTTATTACTAAGATAAAATTATCTTTTAAATTAAAAAATTTAATATATTTAAAAATGATTTGTTGAAATTTTTTATTTCACTATTAAGATTTCTTAATATTCTTTAGTATTTATTAACAATTAAATAAGTTTTAATAAATTTATATATAGATCTAAAATAATATTAGATTTATTTTTGTGAATATATTAAATTATTTTATTAGAAATAAATTATACATTTTCAAAAGAAGACTGAAATTCAAACATAAATATTAAATTTTCTACATAAATTATTTTATTAGATATAATAGTTTTACCTTTATTTTGGTAATTAACATTAATCCTAGTAATATTTTATTATTCCAAAAAATTAAATTGAACAAATAAAATAATATGTGCATACTGATCTAAAATATAAAATAGATTTTTTAGATTTAATTTTTATAAGTGATGAATTTTTTAACATAAGTGAATATAAACATTTTTTAGAGTAAAATGTTACTTATGTTTCAAAAACATTAAAAATGGGTATCATAAATTCAACACATTATTTTTAAATGATTTAATTTTTACTCTATAAATATATATATTCTATAATGAAATTTTTTATATGTTGTTAAGTAATACATACTTCATGATAAAGTTATAAACTTTATAGTATTATTAAATTGATATTTTTTTACTATTAACCTATAAATAAATTATTTCCTAAAATATAAAAAATTACTTTTAATATAATTTTAAAATTATAAATTAAAAGTTTATGTTAATTTTTTTAAATTCAAATTTAAAATTTCAGAATTGATTATTTAAATAAAAAGATAAAAATATAATGGAAACTCTCTTCATCATAACATAACGTTATAAAATATTAACTAATATTATTATTATTTAAAATCAATAATAATAAAATTTGTGTTAATATATTATTCATATAAACAATATATTTAGCCTTAATATATTTAGTATCATATAATAAAGTGCATAAAGTCAAATTTTAGAAGGGAAACATTTTAAAGAATAAATCAAAATTACTAGTTACTTAACTACACAAATTAAATTTTATCAATGATTTAGTATAAAAAAATGACCTTTATTTTTATTTTTATATATTTTTATAATTTGGTTACCTATATTTTTACTCACTAAATCTATGGAAATAATTTAGCAATTATATATTGTTTAGCAGTTCATTTCATAGGTGTTGCATATGAATAATGATATTAAAAACATCATGGTTTAGTGGAAAATAATATTTAAAATCATGATGTGTTACATTCTTTCTCAAACTATATAAATCATAAGAGATAACTCTATAAAAATAGTCTTCTAGACTTTCTATATCTTTCATAAAACATGATCCACCACGTCTATTCTTTAAACTTTACAACGTATGATAACATAGTATAGTCTTACTTCTTATTCTATTTGGATGAAAATCAGTAGGGAAAAGGACAAGATATCCCTTTTTTGTTTTTCTTATTTTTCAATGAACAATGATGAACTCTTAAAATAACATTGTAATTTAATTTTCTTCAACTTCACAAAGTTTTAAGATGAAAATAGATTCAAATAACTTATATTTTTTAACATTCAAGATAAATAAAAACAATCAATGTTAATAATATTATTTTATACACATCATTCTTATTTATATATTAAATATTTAATGATTATTTTACTTAAAAATCATTGAGTTTTTTTTCTACTAAAACCTCATCGGTTAATTCTCCATAACATTTAGTCTTCACATCTCTATCAAAATTGATTTCATTTTATCTTATTTTAATTATCATGAAAAATTTACTTTTGAAATTATCTTTATATTTATAAATATCATATTCTTATTTATCTTCTTAAATATTGAAAAAAAATCATAATAATTATTCCTTGTTTTTATATGAGTCATGAATCATCAAATTCATAATCATGGGGCATTCCGTTGCAATTTAAATCACAAAAAAAAACAATCTTCATCAGAAAATAATATAGTGCGAACATTAATTCACAATATGGAACTTGTATTATAGTTTAACCACCTACCTCGACATTCATTACTGACTATATTAGGATTGAATCAATGATTAAAAAGAAAGATCATTATATTTACTCTTTATTAACCAATATCGAATCATTTGAATTAATCTTTGGTAAACTAATTTTTACATGGAAACAAAAATAATGATGTTCACTATGGTAAACATTATCATGCATTACAATGAACCTTATGAAGTTAGTTTTTCATAATGTAGAGATCCCTAAGAAGTTCATTTTTCAACCTTATGATGTTTCTGAACCTCACAAAGATGAACTATATGGTGTACTATAGTAAACATTAAAAAGATGTTTTTACCAAGTAATGAGACTTATAAACTCTAATAAACCATAAAATGATCTCTAATAAACATTATTAGGATTACTTTTCCTATAAAATATACATTATAAATATCCTATTATTGATTGGTCAAAAAGGAATAAACCTAAAAAACATTAGTACAAAACCTTATGAGGTTTATTATCTTCTTAGATAAACCTTACTAAGAAGGAAATATACCTTATAATTATTTTCCTTTTCTAATTTCTTCACTTTAGAAAATATTAAAATATTCAGAGGTCTTTACCATCAAATTTTAATCACTAATATAAAAAAATATTTTACATTGTAGTTTTAATATTTTTTTTAAATAACCAACATTAAGAGCAATAATATAAGGTTTTTATGTCAGTTTTATTATAACTAATGAGAAAAGGTAGATTTTCAAATTAGTTATTTTAAACTATCATAAAAAAATTAATTTTTATCATAATTTCTATGATAATCGATAGTAAAAATGAGTTTTTTATATTGTTTATTATACAATAGTTTTGAAAACTACAATATTAACATCATTTATAATATAAATAATGTTATAAATGAGTCATTCATGCCGGTTTTAAATAACCGATGTCAGAATTAAAATTTAATATCCCGCCGACACATTATTAAATGTTTTATACAACATGCCTTCAACATTTCAAATTAACATCTAAAATTTATGATTCCATTTTTTGTAGTGTCATTTATACTTTTTTAACTCCACATGTATTCATTTCATGATCATGAATTTTCATCATCATCATTACACTAATTTTACTCTTTCTATCTTCACCACCATAATTTTTATTATTCTTTAGACCATCACATAATTGTATTTATAATTATTTATCAATGATTTAATTTTTTAATGATTATTTTTCTCAATTTATATACTGGTTAATGATTCTTTTTTTATTATAATAAATAATCATTCTTTATATCACCTTAAAACTACAAATCTTCCTTCAATGTCAAAAATTACTTCTAATTTGTAGCTTTGGTTGCATCAAAAGATCTTTCCTAGAAATAAAATTTTATCGATAAAGACTTCAAAAAATTTTGAAAATTAATTCAATGATTTAATTTTGTTTTTATATATTTTTCTTATTTCTATGGTTATTTTTATTGATCTTATATTTTCATTTTATGAGGTAATTGATATTGTAATAAATATATGTTGATTATTATCATTATATCATTTAATGATCCTTGTTTTTTTCCACTTAATAATTATTGAATATTTATTTTTTCATGTGGATTTTTTTTATTCTTATTGATTATTAAAAAAACTATTTTTAATTTTATAAGATCTTAAAACAAAAAGTATAGTTTTCTAGTTAATTTTTAAAAATCGATGTAAAAAATGATCTTCATGTCGATTTTGTAAAAACCAGAATGAAAAATTGGTTTTCAATGTATTTTTTTAAACCGATAATGTTTAAAAAAATTTAAATAATTTTTTCTAAAATATATGTGAAAAATCATAAAAAATATATTTTTATGATCAGTTTTAATAACCAATATTAAAAAATATATTTATAACATCCCTTTCAAATATTTAACCCCATTAACTAGCATTAAAAATAAAAAACCAATGTTAAAAACCTATTTTGAACTTGTGAATCAAATAAAAACATCATTCATAGGATCTATATTATTTAATATAGTAGAATATATTCTTAGCACCCCATTGATGGTTCCTTTTGGTTCCTTTTCAGTTCTGTTATTATTTCATCCTTAATAATAATTCTTCAAATTATCCTATTTCTAACATCCTTAAAAACTCAATCAAACTATTATAGATAATTTATTTTCATATATAAATATTTTTCTTTTTTCTCTATGAAGGTTAAATTCACTAACAACACATGTAATTATTCAATCATCAACCATAATTATTTATTCAATCTAAATAAACAAAAGGATGGAACTACACATCGATTTTACCAAATCATTCTAAATGATATACAAATTTTCATTCTCCAAACTCCATGTAAATAACTATTATTCATCTTATTCAATTATTCCAAAACCTAATATTATTAACAAAAGTTTACTAATAAAGGTAACAACATATACTCATAACATTATCTTCTTTTAACAACTACTTTATTTAGACACAATATCTAGTAGTATAGACACTCCATGTAACTCTTACCATCATACAATATGCTTGAAATAATTATATATATGAAAAAACATGGATAAAATTCATTAAACTATCTTTTAAAAGTGAATATTGATATAAAAAAACAACATTAAATTTATTTTCCATAAAAACATGTTTGAAAACAACTATCATTACTTCTAAGATTCAAGGTGGTTCTTTAATTTTTATATAATATTCAAAATTCACCACACATAGTCATTCACTTCTTGGGAACATATTCTTACAAAAAATCTTTGGAACTCTATGAATATTACATGAATTTCGTAAGAAATAAATATAGACATCATGAAAATTACTTTTACACTTTTGAACAATAAATAAAACACAATACAAAGTGAATCTAATATAAATTATCCACTAGAACCCATTTTTTGTAATCCCAGATCATTTATTTGTTTTTATTTCATATAAATAAATAATATTCTTTTACATAAGTGAACCTTGGATCATTCCTCTTCTTATATGTGGTTGATTAAGATCACTAATAAAAAATTAATAGACTTCTTCCTCCATGTATAACCTTGGGTTTCTATGAATCCCTAAATTAGTTGGAAGGATTATCTACTTCTCACAATATTCTAGATTCTTTGTTAAATAATTATTAATATTGAGAGATTTATTGTAATGGGTTTCACACATTATCTAACATTATTTAAATCTATTACATTAAAAAACTATAAATCAATTTAGGAACCCCTCTAATGATACTCATTAAAATCCAAATGTTCGTCAATTGTATTTTATGAGAGAAACATTTAACAACATTATTACTATTTAGAATAATTATTTCATCATTTCATATTAATTTTTAATATATTAAAAATTTATTTAGATGTTTAAAATCCTATTTATATCATCATGTGATATTTAAAAATAATCATAATAGTTAAGGTTGAAGAAATAATTCATGTCATATACTATCATATAATGTATTTATTTTCATTCATAAAACATATATGGATTTTCCTTTACAATGATGTGAATTTATTCAGCACAAACAATTAAATGGTTAATACTATAACATTATTATTTAATATTTATTTAATAATTCCATCATTGGGAATTATTTTAGTTATTGTGATACAATTATTATAGTATATTTTTGACATGATGTGTGTTGTAAAGAGTATGCTATTGGTGTAGTGGGTGTGATTTTGAAGGTATGTTATTTTAAGTATTTTGTTGTTTAATCTATATACATTAAATATAACATTGTGAAATGGGTAATTTATTTATAGTTATATATAAAGAATCTCTATATGTTACATATTTATAAGGTTGTGATATGTTTTTTAGTTTATGTGTTACAATCACAAATACATTGGTATTCTATAATCACATTGTTATAGTTTAGGGATTGAGGGGTAACTTACAATGTATTTTAATACACAAAATTATTCTTACATATATTTTCAAATAATTAAAATAATATTACTAGTGGTTTCAAAAATTTCTAGCTTATATATTTTGGGATAATTGGACCTAGAGATTTTTGGTTGTATAATGTTTCTAAAACATACCTGAAAATATATTTTTATTAAATTCTTTGGATTTTTTGGTTACATTTAAAAAAACCCTACCCAATTCAAAATTCAACAACTAAAATGGTGTTCCATGTAAACTTAGGTGTGAATCTCCATATTCCAAGGGATTATTAACAGTAGTGAGGTTCTATGAGGTTATAGCGGGTAGACTATACCCTATAGAGATAAATAATAATAATATAAAAAAACACAATGAAAGTTGTTTAAATAATAATAAAAAATATATACATAAAGACAATTAAAAAAAATTAAAACATGTCATTATAGGCCTGAAAACTCAAATTATTTCCCATAGGATAATAACATATTTATAATTACAAAAGTAAACATAATGACTACCAGATCTACATCGAGGAACAACATGACCTGTTAGTAAGACCAGGCCATCTAACTCATTCCCCACCTACACTCCCTTCTCCACTAGGTTCCCGACATCAAACTGCTACCATTATATATAACACAATACATAATTTATACATTAATACTAGATAGATCAATTATATTTGGAGTATTAAATATATATGCAACCACTAATGATGTCCCAAACTAATATCCATACATATTCTAATGCATGAAAAGATTAACAAATGGAAAGTAAATAATTTTACAAAACATGATCCAATTGTTCTCAACCATCCATTTTTATTCTTTTATCTACCTCAATAAGTTACTGAATGTAAGGGTACATATGTAGTCTATAATAACATAATCACCCACATCCTTCCAAAAAATTCCATGTCCCACGACTTCATCATCCCGAAAATAGTCATGAATCCCAAATAACAAGTTTATAAGTCATATCACATGTCTCATAGACTTTTATATATCTTTAAAACTACAGTCTCAATAGCCCCGACATATATGATGAGCCTCATTCTCTCATTCAATGATCTCACACACCACCAAAAATGACCATTTGCAGAGTGAACCTCCTCTATACAAATGGTCAACACCATCCTCCTTTGTCGAGTAATCTACATAGGTAACACCCACAATTTGTGGACTAAACCACCTTAATGGACTTCTTATATGTGTACATGATCCCAATGGTCTTATCCCTTATACTAAAAAACCTAACCAAATAATTATGACACAGCTCAATGAACTATCGTCACTGCTCATGATAATGGTCAACACCATCATCACTATACTAATGAACCCCATAAACCATATATAGTGACCAAAATCACCAAAATTCATATGGGTTACACCCTATATGTACCCATATAACCACAAGAACCATTTTATCCAAAATATTACTACTTTATGACACATAAAATCAATAACTACATGAACTAGATCAACAAAACAATGTATGAAAGAAATAATAGATCACATATATAATTTCCCACATGAGACTACTGTAGGCGTCTCTTATAGAAAAATGAAACCTCAAGTGGTTTTTATTCCTAGTCATACATAGTCAACCCTAACAATATTATTTATTTCACAATACATAACACAAGTATAAAACTGGAAATGGTTAAAAACCACCTACATGTAGTATAAAGGAATCTACTCACTAAGAACCCTTCTCTAGTTCTACTTCAATAGGAATATTCATTTAAAATTTTATTAATGCCTTATAATTTGGTATTTTTATCAAAATATGAGATAAAAATGAGATATCTAGTTAAAAAGTGCGCATATGTTTCTATCATTACATGTGGATACTCTCTACTTCATACTGCATGATGATATGAAAATGTTCATAGAAGATCTCCGAAAAAGGTGTATGGAACTAAAAATTTGTGAGAGCTGGGACATTCCCAGGTATTTTGGTCAAAAATACAAATCCCCCCTTTATAGTAAAATTCTAATTTAATATTTCATTTTCAACATTTTGGAAAAAATTTAACAATAATCCAAGATACAAGATTTTGGTGAAAAAAGGAGGAAATCATATTTATCCCCCCTAGAAACCAATCCATAATATATTTATAAAAATATTATTTATCGTAGTATGGTCGAACAATTTATCAAATTTTGAGATCATAAAATATGTTATGCATCTGATATATATTATGTTACTCTTTATATAAGTTTTTTCACTTTGGGAAAACCTATACATAATATATTCCTCTCATACATAATATATTTCCATTAAGAATAAGGTTTTCCCTCAAAGGGAAAACCATTATCTTATATTTTTCCCACTGTATAAGATATTTTCCTCTATAAATATTTAGTACATAATATAATTATTCAATATATAGTATATATATTTTTTTAAAAACTCACATATGTAATTAATTTTTCAAACATAAGGTTTTTCCATTAGATAAAAATCATTATGTAAATTTTTTAACCCATATGTATTATATGCACATCATGTACCCTTATTGGCCATAAAATAAAAAATAACATGCTCACAATGTACCTATTACTATCAATATATCCCTAACTAGATACTTATTCAATATCTTTATTATATGTATTTTACCCATAGACTAACTATTTTACGTATATCCTTTATGTAGAGTTGTACTCATAGATGACCATTTCCCATAATGTTCGGTATCTTTTCCACTAAAAATCATGAAAATGTTGTAATCTACTAGATATCAACTCCTAACACCTCTCCCGATATAAAATCAGATACATGAGTATTTCCTAGTCTATGTAACCTAGATAAATATGAGGTTCTATAAAAAATCACTCTAGATGTCTCATTTAGCTTTATTCACAACACTCTTTCGGTGGATGATCACTCTAATCTCAAACATGTCCTTCCAGCTTGCATTAAAAACATGTCATCAATGATTTAATCCATGATTGAGTCATAAATTCTACAATTTGAGTTCACTATTATATTTCATCATAACCCCATTTCTGGTTACTCAAAACTACTCTACTATTCTTACTTGACACCACTATCCTGCTTGCTATGATTATACCTTCCATGTTCTGCTCCACTATCTGCACTTGGTTCATTACTACCATGAATGTGATATATAAAGAACCCGAACCTAGTATCCCAGAGATAGTTCCATAATTTAATTATAGTGGTATAATAAACAAGGAATTCATATCCTAAATGTCCGAATAGTTTAGTAGATTTGGAAACCCAAATACAAACATAATTTTTACATAAAAAATTAAAATGAAATACAATATAGAAAGTCTATTGGAAACACCCATAAAATCATATATTATCCATAAAATTCATTAATAATATACATCTTAGCATCCTGGTAAAAAATAAAATTTAAGAAATGGGTGAGATCAGATTCTCAATAAGGGTAAGAAATATAGATGAATCAATCAAAAATAAATATAAATAATAGGGCACAATGAATAACAAATAAAACACCTACCATTAAAATATAATCTTAAACATAACATGGCATAGATGAAATCTAATTAAATAATTCTATAAACAATCACATGAGAAATAAACATAACCATTTATATTCTACTAGTTTAATAATCTCATGGATTATAAATTACTAATATCATAATGAAGGAATTCATAACACTATACATCATAACATATCTTCAAGGCATTAGCCAAGACACCATGAATAGGTAGGACGTTAGCCAATACCCAAAATAGTGTGTCTCATGAGACCTATTGATACATCTATGGGATACATCATGCCTCGCCCATCACACAATAAGTTCAATTAATTCCTTAATGAAAAGGGTGAATCATAACATAAACATTCATATTGAAAAACTAGCATACAGAATGTGAATACTTAAACCATAAACCATGAATAGAATATCCACATTCAAATTGATCAGAAACCATTTAATAAAATATGGTATATGGTATCATAATAGATCAACAAATATCAAGAATAAAATCCAAAAAAGTGTGTCGAATTAGATGAAAATACTCTAATTAAACCATTGAGAAATACTTGAGAGATATACCCTTTTGAACTTTTGGAAAGAAGAGTTATTTTGTAAAATCATCTATATTCATAAAATCATATTATAATCATTTATATCATAGAAAGGAAATGGTAAGTACAATGAAATTATGTTTTAGTTATAAACTATATTTAACTAAAGTGAAAACATGTAAAAAGAGTTTTTAATAAACTTTAGAAATAGACCACTTCAATGTGGTTTAAGTAAAAATTAAAAGTGTCCTTAAAGTAGATAAAGTATTAATTGTTTACCTAAATAAATAAATATAAAATAAATTTTTTCCTAATAAAAAGTGTGATTTTAGAAAAATATTGGTTCCTTAAAATAGATTATGAAGTGTACTTGAAAATGTGTAAGAAAATTTAAAAGTTCCATTTAATTGGGCTTTCTTATCAGAAGGAATTGAAAAGGGAAACATGTATTTCCCAATAAAAGAAAGGTGAACTGATCTATATACATGAGCTTGAAAAATATAAACTGAATTTAGAAGAATTTGATATAAATAATAAGAATTACATTGGGGTAAAAGGATATAGAGCGCAACCAGAATGAAAAATGGTGGTTTGGGGAGAATCCCTTATCTTATGTTTGAAGGAATTCTTCACTGTAATTAACATTATGGATAATGAAATTAGATTCATTAATAATTTAATTCAGAAACTCATAAACATGTATTTGATTTATTATAATTTTATTAAGTTAATTTATGGTCTTTTTCATGAGTTATAATGTTTAATTTCGTTATTTGGGAGTGTTTATTTCATTTGTTTTCATGATTAGTTCACTTATATACACGTAAAAAATATCATGGGAGATGGTAATAGTTATCCATAATTGAAATTATAATTCATTAATGAACTTATATAATATTTAATTTTCTTATATATATCATTTTCTATATAGATATTATGACGATTCATTAAATAAAATGTTAATGATAACTGTTTGGATTATTTTGGCGTTTTTTGATCACCACACACTAGTTTTGTTTTATTAATTAATATTATGTATAAATAGTTGTTCCAAAAAATGAATAAGTTTTTATATACTTATTATAAAATTTTAACCATAAAAATGGTTTTGTGACTAGCCTTTAAGGTGTTATTATAAAATGAAAGAATCATCACCGCCGAAGGTGGTGAATCGACACCTCACAAATCACATTTTCTTTTTTTAGAAAAAAGAGGAAGAAAAAAGAATTTATGGTGGACATACCATTATAATAATAAAATTCTATGATATATAAGATACTAAATTTATCATGCATATTTGTATAGTGGAGGCAAGAAAAGTATAATAAAATAAAATAAATTAAAAGAAAATTAAAAGAACGAAAGGGGATTTTACCTCTTGAATTCCTCTCCTTTAGAACCACTTTAAGGTACTTTGAAATGGTCTTTTAGTGATACAGGTGAGAAAAAAATGTAGGGGACAAGTTTGGGAGTGGTATTGGTTAAAAATTGGACAAGCTTCAAGTCTTGTTATGTGTTAAGAGAAGGGGTGGTATTTGTAGTGGAGTGGAGTGTTTTTTGATTATTTAACTCAATTGTTTATTATTTTGGATCGAGAATATGAATAGTTTGGATTCCATGACTACATAAAGTAAATAGAGAAGGATAGTTCTAGATTATGTCTCTTAAATCAACAATTACTCAGGAAGTAGTGTATTTAACCTCTAATGTATATATACCGCAAATTAAAGTATTTCACTATTCACAAAAATTCAACTATTTTTGATATTTACAAAATTTAACCCTATTTTTTCTATGTGTATAATTCAAAAATGAACACCATTTTATAAAAATAATTATCAAAAATATCTGAAATTTAGTTTTTAATAAAAATCATCTTTTTCTCAAAAAATACAGATTTTAAAATTATATTTTATTTTTATAAAACATAGAAAAATTAATTAAGGTCTAAAAAAGTATCTTATAATAATAAAAAAAATATATATTAATTTATGAATATTATTAATGAAAATAAATTTTATTTTGAAACATTATATTAATTATAAAATTGTAAATAAAAATTTACGTATTACAAAAATTCCAACCCTTAATTTATAATTTTTTTTAAAAATTAATTACTTATATATTGATATAAATATATCATATTTTCATTTATAAGATTCAAAAATTTTATTTATACTTTCATGGGTGAAGTTAATATTCTATTTGGCATATTATTATTCATAATGGTCACATTACTATTCCAATGATCATACTTAATAGTATATTACCAATTTAATATCAATGTTTATTGAAGCATAAAATATAGAAGATATTAAATTCTAAAAGTGGAATACTATAAAATAATGGAGTGTTACATTCTACCCCCCCCAAAAAATTTATTCCTTTAAATTTACATAATGTAACCTCATAAAAAGATTCGGGTAATTATTCATTATAAATTCCTCTGTTTCCCACATCACCTCTTTAATTTTATGTTTTTTCAAAAGTACCTTTACCAGTCGAGTCTTTGGATTCTTGAACACATTCTCTCTAGTGTCTTGAATATGAATCAGATCTTCATAGTAAGATAAATCATGTTTGAATTCTATTCCTTCAGAAGTGAGGAAATGCGTTGGGTTTAGAATGTACTTCCTTAACAAAGAGATGTGGAACATATTGTGTATTTTAGAAAGGCTTGGTGGCACTACCAAACATTAATCCATAGCCCCAATTATCTCTAAGATTTAAAAATAACCAATTAACCGAGGGATTATATAACATTTCTTTCCAAATTATATAACACCCTTCCTTGGAGATACTTTCTAGAAAAAATGGCCACCCACTTGAAATTCCAAATCTTTCTTTCGGTTATCAGTACAACTCTCTTTCTTACTTTGAGTTTCTTTGATATGGGTTTTAATAGTCATTACTTGTTCTACTATTTCCTCCATAATATATGGTCCTACAAGATTCATTTCACCAAATTCAACACAACAAGTTAGTGTATGACATCTCTTTCCATAAAATGATTCATATGGTTCTATTTGAATACATGAATAGAAAATATTTTTTGTAGGAAAATTATAAAAAAGGTAAATACTGATCCCACATCCTTTAAAGTCAAGATATAATTATGTCAACATGTCTTCTGATGTTTTAATGGTCCTTTTAGACTCCCTGTCAATTTGATGGTGATAAGCTGTACTAAAATAAAGCTCAGTGTCTAAAGATATCTGAATACTTTTCCTTAATTTTGATGTAAATCATGTTTCATGATTAGAAACAATTAAAATAGGTTCTCTATAAAGTCTTACAACATCATTAATAAAGAGTCGTTCAAGGTGAACCATTGGAAAATCCTATCTTATTGTGAGTACATGTGTAGATTTGGTAAGTCAATCAACAATTACCCATTTTGAATTATTCTTTATTAGATTTTTTTTTGTAATCTAGTGAAAAATATACTTTAATTTCATCCCATTTCCATATAGAAGTAGGAATAGGTTTCATGAATCCTATAGGATGTTGTCTTTCAACCTTCACCTATTGACAGAATAAACATCTTGATACATAATCAGAAATTTACCACTTAATATTACCCCACAATACATGTTCCTTGAAATCACTATACATCTAAGTGCTACTAGGGTGTATAGAGAAATTCGAGCTATGAGAATCATCTAATATCTATATTTTTATCTCAGGTAAATAGAGAACACAAATCATCTTCCAAAATTGTATAATTCCATCCCCACACATGAAGTATTACCACTTCCCTCCATTTATAGATTTAATTTTCCTTTGAAAATTTGCATCAACAGACTAAAAACTTTTAATCGTTTCCAATAAAGATGGTTGTGTAAACAGTGGGAAAAATAATTATGTTTCACCTTCCTTGATAATTTATTTATCTATGTTTACTAGATCTATTTACACATGATCCTTATCAATACTCATTTTTTAGAACTCCATTATCCTTCTTTCTTAATGCATCTTCTACCTTATTCTCATCCCTAGGTGGTAGTGTATTAAACAATCATAATCCTTGAGTAGATCGGGCCATAACTTTACCTCATGTTAAGTTCTTTATATGAAAATATATATTTCAAGCTATTGTGATCTTTATATATATCATATCTTTCTTCACATATATAGTGTCTCCATATATTCATAGAAAATATTAAAACTACTAAATCAATATAATGAGTTGGATAGTTCTATTCATCATTTTTAACTTCCTTGATGCATAGAAAATAACACAATAATTATGCATAAGTACATAGCCAAGTCCTTTCTTTGATGTATCACTATAAATAAAAAATACACCATTTCTCTATGGTATATTCATGATTTAAGCACTCACTAATCTCCTCTTCAATTATTTGAAACATTATACACATTATTTTTTCCATACGAACTTAACCCATTTATGAGTAAACTTGGTTAATGGGTTAGCTAATCTGGAAATATTCTGAATGAAATTCTGATAGAATCTTGTTAAACCAATGAAAGTACATACATCAGTTAAGTTTTTTGGTGTAGGTCACTCCTGAACAAACTTTTTCTTCATAGGATGAACTGATATTCCATCCTTAGAGACAATATAACAAGGAAAAGAAACTGTTTGAAGATAGAATTCACACTTTCTAAACTTCCTATAAATTGTTTTTCGTCTAAGCATATCTATAAATATTCGCATGTTGTTTTCATGGTAATTATAACCTTTTGATTATATCAAGATATCATCAAAAAATACCACACAAAATTTCCAATATATTCCTTGAACACTTGATTCATTAGTAAATAAAAAATTGCATTAGTTTGTCCAAATGGAATTACTATAAACTCACAATGTCCATACCTAGTTTCAAATGTTGTATTTGTAATATCTTTCTTATTCACATGAAATTGATAATATCCAAATCAAATATCAATATTTTAAAAAAATTGAGCTCTATGAAGTTGATCAAATTAGCCATCAATGCGTGATAGAAGATGCTTGTTCATTATCATAATAGCATTGATCTCCCTGTAATCAATGAACAACAACATAGATCCAACATTCTTCTTAAAAAAAGAGCATGAGATCCCTATGGTGATACACTAGGGAATATAAATACCTTATCACTCAATTCCTATAGTCTTTAACACTATTTACTATATCATTTACATTCTATAGGGAGTCTTTGATATAGGTCTTGCATCAGGAATTAAATCAATAGCAAACTCAACTTCTCTTTCTCAAGGATATCTAGGTAAATACTCTATAAATACATAAATGTATTCCTATACAATAGTTAAATCCCCAATTTGATCATTTATTTCCTCATCCCTAGATTATATTTTCTCTTCTTCCCCCAAGAATTTCATTTATAAGAGATATTGAAGGTGGATCCAGATATGAATCAGATGATGAAGTCTCCCCTCTAAAGAAGAGAAATTACATAACTTCATCACAAATAGTATTTTAATTCTATTTATAATATTTTTGGATTATAATTTTAAATCCAATCCATACCAAGGATTATATAAAATGAAACTATATGTATGATAATAAAATCAGTAATTAGAGCATGTTTATGTGACATAATAGGAAAATCTCAACAAATACTTTTTAAAATATGGTTTTCAAAAGGAGTATTTATAGATAAATACCTTGTTATGGTTATTTTGGAATATTTAATTTTTAAAGAAAACTTAGAAGATATAATGGAATGAAATGATCCTAAATCAAATAAAGCTTTAGCTAATTTTGAGAAGATGATTAAATTACACACAACCAAATCATTAGAAACTTCAACCTTAGATGTTATGACTATATAATAATAGTTTTGTTACCTTAGCCTTTTATGAAGAAATTTTACTTGACACATAAGAAAATCATTTTCATAATGTCTCATATATTTAAAATTGTATAATTGGACATTGGTAGCTTCTTTCTTTCCCTTTCAATCACATGTTTGGGGACTTTTTCTCCGCACTTTCAAAAAACCTCTCATACCTAATAAGAATTTTCCATTATGTTTTTTCCAAATTTATTAAAGGATGGAAAGTTAACTCTTCCCCTATTACCCTTTTCCTTATTTTCTTTTCCGAAGTGTTCAAAAATCTTCTTCTTCTCTTATTTTCCTTTAAAGTCTCAATACATAGAGAATCCTTTATTTTTATTGATAGCACACGAGACTATATCATCATATGATGAGAATGTTTGGGAGACTAGTTCCCTTAAAATTAATGGCTTTAATGTAACACCCCGACCCTAGTTACCCAGAGTCGATGTATTATTACATAAAATTGACATAATCACTAGAGATCAAGTCTCGAATGACCGATTAGTTTAGTATCCAAGAAAGTACTATACACATACATAAGTTTTACAATATATCATAAAATAAAGAAAAACAACATTGTGCCCCCTTTTAACACACTCATATCCCATATCCTATCTCTATAGGTCAATCATAATATACTTCTTCACATCCTGGAAAAAATAAAACATAAGAAAGGGGTGATCTCAGATGATATGTAAGGATAACAATATAATGGAAACTTTTATAAATAAGCATAAAAATTGAAGGCAATGTATAAGAATAAAACAAAATCATTTTAAAATTAAACTTCAGAATAAAATAGAAAAGATAAATCAAATAATTCCATTTACTTATTCACATGGATATTCTACTAGTTGAATAATCACATGTTATATAAATAGATAATTTCATAATGATGGAATGGATAAAGCCAGACATCATAACCACATAGTCATGGCCTCGTGCCAAGACTATAAATAAGATTTTGTAAAGGCCTTATTCCAAGATACTAGTTTGTCTCATGAGACCCATCCATGCATCAAAGAGCTATAGAAGGCTATACCCATCACTTAATAAGTCCAATGCATTCCTCATATGAAAATGTTGAAACATAACATAAACATTCGTATTAAAACTAGCATAAAAAATGTTAATATTTTAATCATAAACCATTAATGGTTTTAAAATAACACATCCACTGTCAATCTTATCACAAAACCTTCAATTCAATATGGAATATTGTATCATAACAAATCAACTTCAAACAAGTGTAAAATGCATCAAAAGATGTTGATATAGATGAAATCAAAATTATTTGAGAGAAATTTTGAAATAATTTAGAAGTCACATAATTATAAAAGAAAACATTTATTTTGAATGTATTTTTATAATCTTTCATGGGAATCTTCAAAGGTGTTATAACATCAGAAGATAGCCGCACCATCTCTATAAGTTAAAAAAAATCATTCTTACATTAATTTGTCAAAAATGTCATAAATTACCTTGTTTGGAAAATGATGGAAGAATTCAATTCAAAAACTTTTATATAAAGTCAAAAAAGGGTATAAATGACTTTAAACCATATTCTTGGAAATAGTAAAAATGTTTTGAATTACATTTTTAATAAACACGAATGTGGATGATAATGAGATCCTAGTAGATACTCACATATAAACAACCTCGGATAATGAAGAGATTGTAGAATTAACCCTTAACTTGTACTTTTACTTAGTAGAGGGTGAATTAACCTTCTATATAATAGTTAAATAATTTTTATTAAATTATTAAAGAACCATATAGAAAAATATGATATTATATATGATCTTCTAATATTTTTTTGTTAATAATATTTCAGTAGTATCATTGTTTCAGGTGTTAACTGATTCAATTTCCTTTATATTTTTTTCTACGTAAGTCATGTTTTTTATGTATAGTATGTATTTGATTAATATGAAGAATTATATTATGTTATTAAACATTATTTTTATCCATAGAATGAAAATTAATCTTGAATGGTTAATATGGGGAATGAATCTCATCGCATTCACGGAGACGGTAATCCGTACGTACGCACGGGAGATAATACCATTCTATTGATGGTGAAATAATGTGTAATTGGATAATATATCATATATAAAGATTCTCTAAAATGTTATATTTATTATTTACATCAATTATACTCATTATTATACCCATCCAAATAATTAAGTGTTGAATAACAAACTACACCACGGCGTAGAGACGGTAAGCCGTGCGTACGCACGTAAGGTGACTTTGTCATTCACATGATGGAGAGAATAATTAATATAGTTTTAACATATTTATAATAACAACAAATTATGAATAAGGTACTAGAGTTATTTTTTTATGGAAACAACAAATTAAGTGGAAGTGGAAGAAGAAAATAACATTGAAAGAGGCGATGAAATTATTACCTCTTCTTCAGGTGCTTCCTTTTGATTTGATCAAAAGGGCTCATTTGATTGAATTATGATAAAATTAACGACTATATTATGAATTTATGGTAGTTGGTAGGATATTTAAGCATGTTTTGGTCAAGAAAAATGGCTTTGGATGTGTGAATTTTAGAGAAGGGGAAGTGCCCTTTTATAAGAGAGGTGAGGGTCACTATAGGAAAAGATTGAAATATTATTTTATTATACAGTCATATTCGGTTTATAATGGATAAAAAGGTTTTATTTCTAGGATAAGGTGGTTATGGGTCGAAAACCACTCAACCAATATGTTTTAGATAGGTTTAGGTCACCATATTATCCTTATCTTTTAGATTTAACTCTTAGTTAAATAGTTTAACTTTTACAATGTCTTCTTGTATTTTTATATTACATGGTTAATAAACTTACTATAAAATTCCAATAGAACCCCAGGTGGTTAATTATTGACATATATATCATTATATAAGTCATTTGTCTGAACCATATATTTTTAGGAATATTATATCAATTAATAATATAGTATTTGTCTTAAAAACTCATTTATATCAATTTTGACACTATTTAGTATTTGGTTTTTATGAATGTCATCACAAGTTTATTAATATGAAACAAATACATTTAATCAACCCTAACATGTCATATTACCATATAAAATTCTTGGATGGCATCAAAACTTTCAAATTATATTTATTTTAATATTTATAATATCATTTATTTTATTCATTCATTAATAAGGAAAATACCGGATCATTTTTGTGTCATAAATAAATATATTTATTTTATGTCGAAAAATTGTAAATAAAATATCATAATGTAGGGAATATTTTTATATTTCTAATTACTATTTATAGTTTAAGAATTAAATTATATAACCCCCTATAAAAATTGTTTTACTAAAAGATACATGTTTATGTTATTTTTTTCTTCACTTTACATTAATTAATATAAAATGCCATTGTCACACCCATGCAGATCCATGGGGTCCCAAAATCAACCCAAAAATAACCATCATAGGACATGTATCTGAAAACAGGGTAGGACACATGTTAGTGTAATTTAATATTATTATAATATTATTTTTACTTTTATTTACCGGATTTACCCTTTAACAATGGTAAATAAAATATTTACTGAAGTAACTATTCATTATATCTAAAACAAAAAATTACCTATTTACAAAATTTGTACCTATTGATTATAAATATGGAATTCATTTTTCTAAATTTAAAACACAAAAGTTGCAGAAATTAATTTAAAATTAATTCCCGTTGTCAAAACCAATAAGCAAGTTTCTTTAAGAAGTAAAAACTATCAAAAGATTGATATATGTTTACGTACAATTTAAATGAGAAATTACATCAAATGAAGTAAATTATATTAAATGATAAAAATAGAATCTAATAATACTTTTAAACCACTCAAATTTATAATTTAACACTATAAATTATTTTGATTAAAAAAGTTGTTTTTAATTAAAATTTAGTATTTTCACTATTCATCAAAATATGAAAGTTATCAGAAAAGTACCAAAACTTCACCGTAAGATAATTTTGATATTACGAATCCAAAAATGAAGTCCAATTTGAAAAATAGAATTTATTAAATTTCAAAAAATGGGTATTACTATTTATAACTACTTTTAAAACGACTAGTTTGATAGGTTACAGTGCGCTTCAACTCGATGTTGTGTACATCGCACACTATTGTATTATTCAAATAGAAACGTACTATGGAAGGCTGGGTTGTTACATTCTTCTCTACTTAAAATAATTTGTTCCTATATATTTCTAGAATACTACTGCATAAAAAGATTCGGGTGCTTCTTCATCATAAGTTCCTCAGGTTCCCACAACACCTCTGCCATATTATGGTTTCTCCATATAACTTTTACGAGACGAGTCATCTTGTTTTTCAGAACTTGTTCTTTGGAATAAATAATCTTTATAGACTCTTCACAATAAGACATATTTGGTTTCTGTTCTATTTCTTCATAAGTGAGTACATGCGTTGGGTCAGGCATGTATTTTCTTCATAGTGATACGTGAAAAAAATCCGGAACTTTGGAGAGACTTGGCGTCATTTTCAAATGATAAGCTACAAATCCAATTAATTATAGAATTTAGAAAGGTCCGATGTACTTGACACTTAATTTAAACTTCTTATTGAATTGTAAAACACCCTTCCATGGAGATACCTTTAAGAAAACATGATCACCTACTTGAAATTCCAAATCATTCATTCAGTTATCAGCATAGCTCTTTGGCCTACTTTGAGATGCTTTGATGTTTGTTTGGATAATCTTGACATTTTACATTGTTTCCTCAACAAGTTATAGGCCTATGAGTTTTCTTTCTCTAACATCATCCCAATAAGTTGGTGTGTGACATCTCTTTCCATACAATGCTTCATATAGCGCCATTTGAATACTTGAAAAAAATCTATTGTTATAGAAAAATTCTACCAAAGGTAAATATTGATCCCATATACCTTTAAAGTCAAGTGAGAAAGATCTCAACATGTATTCTAAGGTATGAATAGTATGTTCTGATTTTCCATTAGTTTTAGGGTGTAAGGAAGTGCTCAAATAAAGTTCAATATCTAGGGATTTCTAAATACTTTTCCAAAATCTTGATGTGAAGCAGGGATCAAGATCAAAAACAATCGACAGGGGTGCACCATGAAGTTTTAAAACTTCATTAATATGTAGTATTATTAAACATTCAAGTGGTAAATCTTATCTTATAGAAATAAAATGTGCTGACTTGGTAAGACGATCAACAATGACCCATATTACATCATTCCTGCTAAGAGTATTTGGTAACCCCATTACAAAGTCCATCGTAATACCATTCCATTTCCACTTAGGTATGGGAAGAGGTTTCATGAATCCTCTAGGATGTTGTCTTCCAGCCTTAAACTATTAAAAAATCATACATCTTGAAACCTAATCAGTAATCTACCTCTTCATGTTGTCCCACAAAAAATATTTCTTCAAATCTATATACATCATAGTGCTACCAGGGTGTATAGAGAAATTGGAGCTATGATAATCTTACAACAATTCCCTTTTTAGATCAGGTATGTCAGGAACATAAAGTCTATTCCCAAATTTCAAAACCCCATTTTCATATACAAAGTCAATCAATATCCCATCATTCATAACTTTTATTCTATTTTGAAACTCCTCATCATCAGACTGATAACATTTTATCCTTTCTAATAAAGATGGATTGGAAACCATTTGAAAAAGTATTGATGTTTCACCCTCTATGATTATTCCCATATCCATCTTTACTAGATCCATAAACATGGGATCCATTTCAACTCTCATATTGTTCAAAAATCCTAGATCCTTTCTGATCAAATCATCTACCACCTTATTTTCCTTCCCCGGGTGATAGTGTATAGTGCAATCAAAATCCTTGAGTTGTTCAATCCATCATCTTTGACTCATATTTAGTTCTTTCTGTGAGAAAATATACTTCAGACTCTTATGATCATTATATATCTCAAATTTTCACCATATAGATAGTGACTTCATATCTTCAGAGCAAAGATTATAGTTTCTAACTCAAGATCATGAGTGGGATTGTTTTATTCATGAATTTTTAGTTATCATGATGCATAAGTAATAAGTCTATCATTATACATAAGGACAGAACCATGTCCTTTCATTGAAGCATCACTATAACAAAAAAACCCATCATTCCCCTATATTTTAGTAAAGAAAGGATCATTGACTAATATTCTCTTCAGTGCTTCAAAAAAATTCTTCACACTCTTTTGTACAAACAAATTTAACCCATTTACATGTGATATTGGTTAATGGGTTAGACAATCGGGCAAAATTCTAGATGAAACTACAATAATAACCTGCTAAACCAATAAAATTGCGTGCCTCTATTATACTCGTCAGTGCTATCCATTCTTGTATTTCTCTTGACTTATAAGGATCAACAAATATTCCATCCTTAGAGACAATATGTCTAAGAAAATAAATCTCTTGAAGCTAGAATTCACACTTGCTAAAATTCCCATATAATTCATTTATTCGAAGAGACTTTAGAATAGTGCGTAAGTGATTTTCATGATCTTCATAGCATTAGGAGTATACCAAGGTATAATTAATAAATACCACTATAAAGTACTCATGATATTACTTGAAAACTCTATTCATGAGATCCATGAAGATAGAGGGTGATTTATTTAGTCCAAAAGGCATTACTGTAAACTTATAATGCCAATAACTGGTACAAAATGCTGTCTTCGGAATGTCTTCCTTCTTCAGACACAACTGATGATATCCCGATTGAAGGTCAAACTTTGAAAAATATTGATCTCCATGAAGTTGGTCGAATAAATCATCAATGATAGGTAGAGGATACTTGTTCTTTATTGTTATAGTATTGATATCACTTTAGTCAACGCAAACCTCATATATCCATCTTTCTTTATAACAAAAAGAATAGGGGCTACCCATGGAGAAACACAAGGAAGAATAAATCATTTATTACTCAATTTCTCTAGTTGTCTCTTTATTTACACTAATTACACAATGGATATTATATAAGGGGTCTTCGATATAGGCCTTGAACTAGAAATTAAGTCAATGGAAAACTCAATTTTTCATTCTAGAGGGTGTCTAGGTAAATCATCTAGAAACACATCGACATATTCTTGAAAAATAAGTACATACTCTATTTGAAAATTCTTTTCCTCACCCATAGTTATTTCATTCTATTCCTCCCCAATAATATAATTTGGTAGAGATGCTGTGGGTGAATCTTGATAAGAATCAGATGGTGATGTTTCTGCTCTAAAGATAATGTACTCCTTATCATCATAAAAAATTGTAACCTCCTTCTTCTTATAATAAATTTTCACATCATGGTCTGAAAGCCAATCCATTCGTAGGATTATCTCAAATTCAATCATAGGTATGATGATGATATCAATAGATAAAGCATGTTTATATGCCATAATTGGAACTGATTCAAAAAACATTGTTGAAATGATACTTCCCTTAAGAGTTTTGAATAAAAAATTCCTTGTTAAATCAAATTGGAAATATCAAATTTTCTTAGAAAACTAGGAAGATATAAAATAATGTGAGGATCTAGAATCAAAAAAAGCATTGAATAAATTTTAGGAAACCATTAAATTACCTGCCACTACATTATTCAGAGCTTCAACATCAGCATTAGTGATTTCATAATCTTGGCCTTGCTCTTTTGGCCTTTTCTGTGTTATGTTTCCTTGGCGCTTAGGACATTAATTTATATAATTCCCCATTTCCCTACAATTGTAGCATTCCACATTGACAAATGCTTTCTTTCCCTTACAATCACGAGTTTGGTGGAATTTTCACTACACTTATAATAGAATCTCATTCCCTTTAAAAATGTACCAGGGTGTTTCTTCCCACATTTACCACAAGATGGAAAGTCAACTTTTCCCTCATTACCCTTATTTCCATTTCCAGAGTGTTCATCAGATCTCTTCTTCTCTTACTTTTCTTTAAAGTCGTAAGACATATAAAATTCCTTTTCTATCTAGATAGCACATGAGACAATATATTTGGATGATTAGAAGGATTCTGAGACTAATGCTCGATGGAGAAATGGTTTTAACCCATAAAAGAATAAAAAAATCTTACTCCTTGGGTTACTTATATAATCTGCTGAATGCCTTGCAAACCTTGTAAAGTTACCCTTATACTTTGCGACATTCTGATCCTCCTTTTGCCTCAGACTCAGAAATTACCTTTCTATATCTGCTCGATGGTCACGAGGAAAGTACTTTTCTAAGAAAATATATTCACACTCCCTCTATTCCATATTTGATACTTCTTCATCCTCCTTCCTATTTCGAATTAATGACCACCATTTATTTTCATCTCCCTTGAGGAGATAAACTTCCATGAATTTTTTTTCCTTTCACTACCCCCAAATCTTGAAATATTTTCTCTAAGGAACTTATCAATTGCTCAGATACAAATGGATTTGTAGTCCCATTGAATGTTGGTGGTTTTTTCCTCATGAATTAGTCTAACATTGATCCTCTGTGTTGTGAATCAGGGTACTCCATACGGGTAAGGTTATTATTCATAACCTGAGTGAGTTGCCCCAGTATGGTTATAAGTTGTTCATCACCTATTGCATCACCAACTCCATTAAAATTATCTTGAGTAAGATGGAAATCTCTACATGAATTACATGTGTTGATACGATTTCCATCCCTTCCATTAGGTGCCATTTCTAAATAATGGCATACACTAGATTAGTTTATGAATCACAATACATAATTCCAAACTAGTAAAATACCTAACTTAAATTGAACTGTTTATGCATATAATCCATAATAATAAAAAAATATTTTCTTTGAGGAGGTATTTAATCATAAATGATTCATAATGTTTTGTAAAGAAAATGTGAATTATCATAAGCATATCCCCCAGGAGTGTCGTAACCAATAGTACAACAAGGCCCATTGTCGTGTACCTGGATACCCCAGGTCAAGCCCAAAACTCTTTGTCAGAGTTTTCACTCATAGGTACATCTGTTCTAGAGCCGCCTATACATGCTCATATTAAGAAAAGATTTATTTCTTGTAAAATACACAAAATATCTATATTACCAAAGTTCTAGGAAGTTATTCTATACTAATCCTCAAATTCTATCTTAGGTTAATGTTCTCTAATCAAAGTTTTTCTAAATATAGCTTTCAAGGTTTGTACTAAACTTCTTCTGATACAAACTGTAATGCCCCAACCATAGTTATCCAGAGTTGGTGCATTATTACATAACATTTTTATGATCACATGAGATCAAGTCTCAAAATACCAATTAGTTTAGTAGCCTTGGAAGTACTAGATACATACATAAGTTGTACATTACATCATGAAATAAAGAAAAACAACATTGTGTCCCCTTTGAACACACTCATATCCCATAGCCTATCCCTGAAGGTCAATCTTAATACAATTCTTCACATCCTGGGAAAAGTAAAACATAAGAAAGGGGTGAGCTGAGATGCACAATAAAGATAAAAATATAGAGGAAACATTTATAAATAATCATAAACATTAAAGGTATTGTATAAGACTAAAACAAAATCCTTTTAAAATTAAAATTTAGAATAAAATATAAAAGATAAATCAAATAATTCCACTTACTTATTCACATGGATATTCTACTATTCAAATAATCACATGTAATACCAACAGCTAATTTCATAATGATGGAATGCATAATTCTTGACATCAAAAACAGATAGTCAAGGCCTCATTCCAAGACTATAAATAATATTTTTTCAAGTACTTGTGCCAAAAAACTAGCTTGTATCATGAGATCTACCTATGTATTACGGAGCTATAGTGGGATCCACCCGTCACTTACTAAGTCTAATGCATTCCTCTTATGAAAAGGTTGAAACATAACATAAACATTCGTATTAAAACTAGCATACAAGATTTTAATATTTTAACTATAAACCATGAATGGTATAGAAATAACACATCCACAGTCAAACTATCAAAAAAACTTAAATTCAATATAGAATATTGTATCATAATAAATCAACTTCAAACAAGTGTAAAATCCCTTAAAGGATGTTGACATAGATGAAATCAAAACTATTTCAGAGAAATTTTGAAATAGTTTTAAAGTCATGTAATTATAAAAGAAAAAAATTATTTTAAAAATATTCTTATAATATTGTAAGGTATGTTTCGAAGGTTTTATAACTAAAGAAGATAGTCGCACCAACCGTATAATTTGAAAAAACATTCTTTCCATAATTTGTCAAAAGGTCCTAAAGTACTCTGTTTGGAAAATGATGGAAAGATCCCTTTCAAAACATTTTATAGAAATTCAAACAACGGTATAAATGAATTTAAACCATATTCTAGGAAATAGTAAAAATATTTTGAAATAAATTTTTAAGAAACACAGATGTGGATGATAAAGACGTCCTAGTAGATACTCCCATATAAACAACCTCAGATAATGAAGAGATTGTAGAATTAACACTTAAATTATAATTTTCCTTAGTCGAGGGTACACTGACCTTATATATAATATTTAAATAATTTTTATTAAATTATACAATAAAAAAATAAAAAAATATGATATTATATATGATCTTCTAATATTGTTTTGTTAATAATATTTCAGTGGCATCATTGTTTTGGGTGTAAACTGATTCATTTTCCTTTATATGTGTTGCTATGTAAGTCATGTTTGTTATGGATAGGATGTATTTGATTCATATACATAATTATATTATGTTCTAAAACATTATATTTATTTATAAAATGAAAATTATTCTTAAATGGTTATGATGAGGAATGAATCTCATCGCGTTCGTGGAGATGGTAATCCGTACGTACGCACGAGCGATAATACCATTCTATTAATGGTGAAATCGTATGTAATTATATGGTATATCATATATAAATAATCATTAAAAAGTTATATTTATTATTTAAATAAATTATACTCATTATTATACCCATCCAAATAATGAAGTGTAGAATAACAAACTACACAACGACGTGGAGAGGGTAAGACGTACGTACGCACGTATGGTGACTTTTTCATTCATAGGATAGATAGAATAATGAATATGGTTGTAACATATTTATAATAACATCAAATTATGTATAAGGTACTGGATTTATTATTTTTTTATGGAAACAATAAAGAAAGATAAAGTGAAAGAAGAAAAGAACTTTGAAAGAGGTGATGAAATTATTACCTCTTCTTCAAGTGCTTCCTTTTAATTTGATCAAAAGGGATACTTAGGTGGGATTTTGTTCAAATTAAGGCCTATAGGTTTAATTTATGGGAGGTGGTAGGATATTTGAGCAGGGTTTTTCCAAGAAAAATGGATTTGGATTTGTGAATTTGAGATAAGGGGAAGTACCCTTTTATAAGAGAGGTGAGGGGCACCTTAGGAAAAGATTGAAATATTATTTTATTATACTATAATATTCAGTTTATATTGGATAAAGAAGGATTTATTTTGAGGATAAGGTGGGTATGGGTCGAAATCCTCTCAGCCAATAGGTTTTAGATTGGTTTAGGTCACCATATTAACCTTATATTTTATATTTAACTCT
>CAUJRU010003933.1:0-28303 GCA_963277665.1 Viscum album | reverse complement strand
AAGGTAATGTCTTCTCTTAAGTTATTTTATTTTATTTTACTTCTATAACCCCCAAAATATTTTTATTTATTTAATTTATAACAAAAATAGTTTACTCAGTATACAAGGTTTTTGTTATGAAAATTATTCGAACTACAATTACACACACCTCCATCTAATGGGTAAAGAACATACTGTTTGTGTGGACGGCGAACTAGTGCCTCACGAAATGATGATTGTTCAATATTCTACTACCACCTATTATGGTGGAAATTATGATGGAACTATATTTATATTATATATATATATTATATATATATTATTTCTATACTTTTGTATTTTTTATTTACAATGTACCTTTATGCTTTCCCTAATGCATAAATACGATAATTTCATTTGAGGAAGTGCGGACTACCGCCCCCTCAAAGGGATATGACTTGTTCATTCTATAAATTGAACATATAAAGGATAGAATTTATGAACTTATGTAAAACATATAACATATATACTATACTGTAATAATAATATACCTATGCATCATTTATTTTTCATTCCTTTAAAAATGTTACAGAAATGAATGTAGTGTTCATGCTTACGTACGGCTTACCGTCTACATGAACGGTGCATTTCATTTCTTATGATAATGTGTTATGGAATAATCTAAATAAAAATATACTGAATATATATGATATATATTATATCTAAATCCTTAATATCATTCTGTAGATAATGTAATTTTGACTACATGGACAAATTGTAATTATAACACGTTCATTTTTTAACTCAAATTACGAACATCGACAAAATATCTGATATAAACTCAAATAATTAATAATTGTTATAGAAATGTAATAAGTGATATAAAAGGAATAATAATCTTTAAAAAAATTTCTGAAGAATGTATAAATTGATATATGTTTATTATTTAAGAAGAACAAGGAACAAACAAGACAAGTCGGACACGAGGTAAGGGGTTTCTTATCTCATTTTTAATTTTGTGAGATTTCTATTGTTCACCACTTACTTATTTCATATGGTGTATTATGTACATCCATTTGATATATATTATCCTGAATCTATTTATATTCATGTTATTATGGGATTCATTTGGTGGTTATTTACTTTTTTCCATACGACTCGATTAATTACAACGTGGTAAGGAGTTTTCATCTCACTTCTTATTCGTGTGAGATTCATGATATATTGCCACTATTTCCTTTTGTGTGGTGTATGTACTGCCCCTGACAGTATTACTTGTGTAATATAATATAATTTATGTGTATTTATATCTTTATGGTATGACACTTTTTTCATGGGGTGTATGTTTCGCAAGTTACCAAATCATTATGGGAATTTCTAATTTCAATTTCCACTCAATGGGTTCTACGCAAACTTCATTGATTATTTTACTACAATATTCTGTGTGAAATCACTATTTATTTACTTATGTAGTAATTTCAACTCCCCTTTGTTTGGGTATACTTTTTATACACATAATCAATCCATTAATAAACTCTCAGGTCATCGATATGAACTTGATAAGAGCAATCTTAACTCAATTTCCATTCATTGAGTTAAACATCCAAGTCATTGCTGTTGTTTTTAAAAGAATATGTGTGAATGTCCTCTGATTGATTTACATTGAACATCCAATCATATTGTGTGTATTTATATTTTTCACACATAATTATTTCATTGATTTATCCTTAATCTAAGTATATAGTTTTTATAAGGTATTTCATCACAATTCACATTTCATTGAGACTTCATTGTTGTTATGAACCAATTCACATTTATATAGTGCATATGATGTCCTTTGACATAGTATATCATGACTGAAAATTCATTTTTTAATTATTGAAACACTTTAAAGGGCAATGTTAGAAAACACCATTACAACCAAACCAACAAAACAAAAACAACCCAAGCATAACCAGGCTCTGTCTCACCCCAGCAAATGCATCATGTCAATAATCCATCACCAATGCCTGACCAGTTGAAAAGAAGTCTCATGCGAAATGCACGAGCACGGAACCGATGGAATTAGCCATACCCTCTCAATATTCAATTCAACTGTCAAGCAGAAGTGGCGACCACATGCTCTTTACCCCATCTGACATAGAACCCAGTAAAATGCTGGGAACCCAAACAACACCTCAAGCCACACAAAGATAAAACCAAAATCAAACTTCAAACGAACCCGAATGTTTCCAACCCAGGACCAGGACCCTCAAAGTTAGAAAGGGGAATTAAAATTTATACTAATATTACCTGTAACTGACTCCCTAAACAACTTCCATGAGATAGAGGTTAGTTTGCTTTGAGACGCCATCATCATATTATCAATCTCTGAGGCCAACCGATCCCAACACTGTATGTACTTCTCAATGCTAATAATCCTTCTGTTGAAGCCCATGACAAGAATACTATCTTTCTTGTCAACCCAGGAAAATTTCTCCTCATTAAGGGATGCTCTTAAAGGTTTCCCCATCATTTTCACTGCCTCCTCTTCAGACGCATTAAGCATTAATACCTGCTCAACCGCTTCCTCCTCAGAGCATAACAAAATCATTGAGCATTGAACCCCCTGAACCCCTGCCTCTGAGTATCCACATCTTAAAGGACTTCCTTTTTGGTTTTTGCCTTTCTAGCCGATCGGGTCACCAAAGGTGGAGGTAAAGAAGAGTAGTCCTTCCAACCCTTATTCCTCATATTACCCCTATTAAATCTTGTACTTGAAGCTTCACCAGGTGAGAGGCTATGAATATCTTCTCTACATTATTCCATGCACCCCCCAATGACCTCCAAGGAGAGATCCTGAGCATAGCTTAGTCCTACCTCAACCAACCCCTCGAACCTATTAATTACCAGAATAGGAGACCAATTTCTTACGTCGGATCCCCCTGGAATCCCAGCTTCACTTGGCAGGGCTGTCTCAAGGCCAAGGCCCTGCCTCCCTCCCCATATATTATCTCTTTCTAAAAAAATCTCCACACTGACTTCCATTCGCACTAAAGCTAATTCACCTCCGGTTTCCTTATGGCCAACACAGGCTTTGTCCTGCTTCGTCCCGCCTTCCTCCCTCACTCCATAGTTGCAATAAGGTGGTCCAGCCAAAGCCTCCTTCAACCTGTGAAAAACACTTGCAACCATTGGTTTGACATGAGAGTCCCCTGTCATATGAACACCAGTGTCCAGACCCACCTCTACCTTAATTGGTGCATCACATGCCCCTGATTTCCTGGTAGATTTCCTATCCTCCCTTAATATACTACCATTTTTCTCACCCCTTCCCAAATCGTTGTTCAAACCTGGAGGCCCCTGCATCATCCTCGCTACCTCTTTAAGAACCTCAACCTCTCTACCACAATCGTAGCCCAACCTCTAGGCCTTCATCTCCCTTCGATAGTAGGCTCACATATTCCCCAGTCGCCTGCATCCAGCACAAAAGTCCATCTAGCTTTCATAGACCACTCTTTGTTTTCAACGGCACACTTCGCCCACTGTAATCCACACATTATCAAACGGGACTCTTGAAACATCCATTTCAACACATATACGTGGATTAACAGGATGAAAAAGGGTCGTAGTGTGGCTGTCAGAACATATATACCTACCAATGAGGTTCCCTAGCATGCAACGAAACACATGATTTTGGAACAGAAGAGGAATATTTGGAAAGCTAACCCATGTCGCCATTAAAGGTAGATCATTATTCATGTTCAAATCGAAGGACCAATGACAATGATAGAACCTGAAGTCGTTGAAGTTGTGAGGCGCACTTGACCAGGCCTGATTGAGGTCAGCTTCTTAGGAAAAACGAATCATAATTTGATGACTATCCAGAAGGTCCACAGTCTCCCTATCTTGCAAACCCCGCACAAAGAAGACATACCTATCAATGGAATCAATAGAAGGTTATCTCTGATAAAATCTAGTCACCAAGGTATGCTTCAGAAGGTCCGAGGATTTCGAGAACTCCGAGGTAGACAAAGATAGGTTAGGGAAGCCATCAAGAAACTTAGAGACCTTCAGACCAATCGAGATTTGGGGAAAAGGGGGAAAAAGTCAGGTTTCTAAGAGGGTATGAAGGAAGGTTCAGTAGTGGACAACGAGGGTCCCCCCCCAGCAGTGGGGGAGGGACCGACGCAGCAACCGCCATCGCCATGACGGAGAAGCCCCGCAACAACCGCCTTCAATGAACAGTTCAATATATTAGCCCTACAAGACATAATATATCGTGAATCCATTTATTCTCATGATATTATAGTGTTTTTATTACCTCAATTATTTTTATTCAAGCATCTTTCATTTGGTTAAGAACTCTAGGTAAAATATCATTTTAAATGTTTTAAAGATTTATTATTCTAAATCATTCTCATTAATGTCCATGTTTTAAAAAGGATTTTCAGGATTTATTTATATGGACCTGAATGTTTTATAATTAAAATTTATTTTAAAAGTTTCAAAGTGTTATGGGACACTTTGATTCAAAAATATATTTTAAAAGGATTCTTGATAAATAGTGAGACTTTCAAATTTTTTCAAGAAAAAGGGGATATTTCTCTCAAATAGTTTTTCTGATTATTTTCATCTATGTCAATATCCTTCATTTTTCTTGATTGAGGTTGACTTATTATAATACAATCTACTATATTGTAATTAAAGGGTGGAGTCCTCTATAGCACCTCGATGCATCAGTAGGTCTAATGATACAAACTAGTGTCTTGGAACAAGGCCTTGACAAAATATTATTTGTATTCTTGGCACAAGGCCATGGATATGTGGTTATGATGTCTAACATTATGCATTCCATCATTATAAAATTGGATATTAATATTACATGCGATTATTCTACTAGTAGAATATTCATGTGAATAAGTAAATGGAATTATTTTGAATTGGCATATTATACTGAAGATTAAGTTAAAAATTCTTTGGTTTTATTCTTATACATTGCCTTAAATGTTTATGCTTATTTATGAAAGTTTCGGCTATATTTTTATCCATACTAAGCATCTGAGCTCACCCCATTATTATGATTTATTTTTCCTAGGATGTGAAGAAGTATATATTGATTAACCTATAGGGATAGGACAAAGGATATGAGTGTGTTCAAAGGGGACACAATGTTTTCTTATTTCATGATGTAATGTAAAACTTATGTATGTATCTAGTACTTCTAAGGATACTAAACATATTGGTATTTCTGGACATGATTCATTGTATCATGCCAATGTTATGTAATAATGCACCAACTTTGGGTAACTAGGTTCGGGGCTGTAGGATCGAAATAGTGATGAAGATGCTAAATTTACAAGAGGGGTGGTGAATTGTACACTTTCAAAAATTCCATTGGAACCTTTAATGTTAGTTAAGATTAACTATGTTTTCCTTAAGAAAAGGAAAAGGCTATGTTTAACAAAGTTAAACTTAAGAAAATTCACAATACCTCTAACACCAAACAAAATATGAAAAGATATTCCGAAAGTAGGTTCCGGAAATTTAGTTCCGGAAATAGAACCTTAACAAAATATTACAAGATGAGATACTACCTTAAAGCATATAGAATCTAAATGAAACAGAGTATACATAAGGAAGTATAAGAAAGTTATACTTTCCTTACAATACAATATGCAGCGGAATATAAACTAGTAGTAGAACTACAAGTAACAAGATATAAGTCTTTTAACCCAAAGAGAAGGGTATCCAACAACCTTGGATAAAGGTCCCTTGATTTATACTTTCAAGTAAGTCTGTCTTACCCACACAAGGGTAAGCCCTCGATACGAATATCAGAGTCTCTATCTTGCTATCCCTGCAAGCCCTCAACTTCAAGGTAGTTAGAAACCTCTGTCTTCCTCAGCAAGGAAGCCCTCGAACTTCAAGGTAGTCGGCACCTCTGTCTTCCTATCCCTGGAAGCCCTCGAATGTAATCACCAACATTCGGAGTTGCACGAAGCTCTGAGAGTTAATAAGAGCCTCTCTCTCTAGAAATCACTTCAATCATGTAATCACATGAGTCGAAGATCAGTCAGCCTTTCTTCAGCACTTTTTCCCTGAGCTCTTTCAAATGAGCTCCTATTTATAGGTAAGGTCGGCTCCTTCTCCAACGGTCATATTTTTCTTAAAGATCGGAGGGACATGTACACATGTCACTTAGACAATGGTTAGTTTATAACAAAATAGACGACATCATTTTAAAACAAGTTTAACAGAATGTACGACATCGTTTTAAAATCTAACTCAAAAGGTTCGGAATGAAAAATTCGGAGTGGAGGTTTGGAGTGTAAGAAAATAATAAAGAGTAGACAACATATAAAGACATAAGTAAAAAGAAAGTTCGGAGTGAAGATTCAGAGTCTGAATAAATTCAGAGTGTATAAAACAAAGATGATCAGATTCTGTTTAATAGATGAATTCGGAATGAGAATTCGGAATGAGAATTCATCGTCAGAATTCGTAATGAGAATTCATCATTAGAATTCGTAATGAGAATTCGTTGTTGAACTTCATAAGGATTCACATCCGGAATCTGATGAATAACTTAATTAGAGTTCGTATCCGGAGTTTGGAATGAAACTTTATTACAGTTCTCATTTGGATTTCGGAGTGAAACTTTATTACAGTTCTTGTCCAGAATTCGGATCCTAAAACAGAATGCTTCATATCAAAGTTTCAACGATTCCGGGAAAATAGAAATGAATCTGAATCTCATACTTAAGAAAAATCTAGATGAAAATATGATAAGGATAGTTTTTCTTATAAAAGCGATTTCCTTATAAAATCAATTTTTCTTTATAAAAGCAATTTTCTTAAAGATAAGGTGTTTGTGATTTTCAAAACAAGAAGGAATGGAAAAGTCATAAGGAAAACCTTATTGACTCAACAATCTCCCTCTTTTTGGAAAGCACAAACATCCTTACGAAAAATAAATTCTAAGAAGAAAGAAAAACATTAAGGCTTATCTCCCTTGGCTTTAAGGATATTGATGAATACGACTAACTCCCCGTTAGGCTTTGAAACTCTAAGGATCGTATTCTAGATTTCCAGAGTGATATTTCATTACGAAAAAGAAATTCTTATTTAATGAAAAACTCCCCCTTAGATAGACTCTTATTAGAGTTCTTTTTCCTTACGGATCTTTTCCTTCCCCCTCTTAGATAAACTCTTATTAGAGTTCTTCTTTTTCTTAAGGATGTTTTCCTTCTACCCCTTTGTGATTTTCAAAAAGAAATCTAGGAAATGGAAAAATAATAACAAAGTACCTGAAAAATTAGTAGCAACAACAAAAGGAACGAGAAGCACAAATTTCATTAAGTTTGAAATCTCGGCAACAAAAAAAAATTTACCACAAAAAGATCGGATTTAGTTATTTCAGATCTTTTTCCTTCGAAATGAGCCCCTTAAGAATAGTATTAATCTTCTTCAGGTCTTTATGATCTTCTTCAGCTTGCTTCTCTAAGACAACTATTCTTGCAGATTGAGCTTCAATCTTTTCTTCCTGGGCTTTCAGCTTTTCTTCCTGAGCCTTGATCTTTTCTTCCTGAGAATTCATCTTCTGTTCAAACTCAATCCGATGATCCCTTTCAAACTTCCAGTTTTGAGAAACAGAATTCAGCTTCCCATTCAGATCTGTGATTTCTTGAATCCGGAAGTTCTTTTCATCTGTCAGCTTCTCTTCAAAGGAAGAAGTCAACTCATTTATCTTCTTGTCCTCTATCTCAAAGGCATCTTTAACATTGTCTTGAAACTCATCGAATAGCCTCATCTCTTCCACAGTCTTCCTCGACCAGCTCGTCATTCTCTTGAAAGATCTTTTGTGGGCTTCATAGCCAACAATAAAAGATTTGAATTCGGCTTCTATCTCGACATACTTATCCATGACTAAGGACACAGAATCTGATTTCTGATTTATAGCATGTTGGAGCATTTGGCATCTTGAATCTATAGTTGAGATGATCAGAATGGAACCCAATAACTTCCTCAAAGATTGAACAACAAAGTCATGTCCCAACGAGGATGACTCTGAATCTGAAACTTTTCTTGGAGAATTTTCTTCCTCAATAAGCTCCATCTTCCTTTTAGATGAATCGCCAATTTCTCTTTTCTTGCTAGCCACTGATTTCGGAGTCTCAACAAGGAGTTGCTTCCCCTTGTCCTTTTTCGAAATAGATTCTTGATCAGGAGTTTTATGCTCGCTAGTAGATACTTGAATAATATCATCAACAACTTTTTGAACAACATCTTCCTCATTCTTATCCTCCTCTGGAGTTACTAACTTAGATGATTCAACCTCTGAAGTTCGGAGTGACAGATGTTCCGAAGGATACCCCGTATAATCATATACTTATTTTAATAAATGTCTTGTCTCACTACTTCCTTCAACAACTACTTCTTCCTCTCCGACTTGCTGAATCTGCTCGAGTTGCTCAACATGCTCATCTCTAGTCTCTTCCAGAAAATCAAGGTTTCTTCCTGGAGTCTCAGGTAGATATTCCAAGGAGAAAGATCTCGGAACTGGAATACTTCTGGATAACATCTCATTAAATTTTAATAATGCTTGGACTTCCTCGGCTTCTGTCATCTTCTTCTTGAGCTTCTTTTCCTTTACTTGTTTTTCAAGCTCATCAGTAGTTCTCTCCTTCAATGCCTTAGCCTCTGCAGGGTCCAATCCGAACTGCGGATCCCCACTAGTGCAAAAACACTTTTTCGCGTCAGTTTTTTTTAATTTTTAACGTCGGTTATAAGCCGACGTCTTTATAGGCGACGTTAAAAATACAGTTTTCGCGTCGGTTCATAGAAACCGATGCGAAAAATAATTCTCTTATGAGCTTCGGCGTCGGTTTTTTATAAAACCGACGCCGAAGCTACATTTAGACATTATTTTCCACGTTGGTTCATTAAAAAACCGACGCGGAAAATATAGTCGACTAGGTTTTCGGCGTCGGTTTTATATAAAACTGACGCGGAAAACCCTTTCGGCGTCCGTTTTTAAACAAACCGACGCCGTAAATAATTTTTTTTTTAAAATATTCGGCGTCGGTTTTTAAAATAACCGACGCCGTAAATTTTTTTTTAAATAAAATACATATATTTTCTCCTCCAAACAAATCGGAACCCTGAAAAAAAATAACGAAGTATACAAAAACAATTAAACAGCTTTAACAGAAGTACTTCAGAAAACTCAAAGTAAAGCAGAATTAAAATACACGTACCTACATGGTGCATTTTCTTAATCTAACCATACTCAGTATCAATCATTGTAAGTTTCCTCCCATAGATAGCACCAATCCTGTCAAAACAGTAATGAAACTAAGGAGATGTGCGTGAAAAAATCAATCCAAGATATTAGTGCAATGAATAAATATTAAATGAAAATGTGTAATTTATTTGAATCATTCATTTTTTCACAAAGTAAATTACCAAAATGAAATGTTACGACTCCTGATCAAAATTCCAGGAACACTCAGCCGATGCAACCTCTTCCTCACCTCCCCCACTGAAGATGTTGGGGGTGTCTTTTCACCATAGGATCCCCACCACCCCCAACCTCAGGTTTTTATATTTGCTCTGTATAGACATGCATTACCCATTCACTATTGTTATTTGTTTAAGTTATGGAATAACAAAGAAATAAGTTTGAGTGCAAAAAATAGGTTAGAAAATTGAAATCAAATGCAGATTGAAGAGACATAAAGAAACATACCTTAAAAATTGACGCCTTCTATTTTATCTTTGTGCAAACCCACTAAGCGCTGTTTCAGGTATTATGTGATATGCTTCTCGGCAATCATTTTTCGATATTTATTTGCATAAAAAATAAAAAGGCCTAGAAGATATTGCTGTGCATTCAAGGGAGACAATTTTTAGTGTTTGTGAATGTTATTTCGCTATACGAATCTCTATGTTCATGATTAAAGTACCACCCTACAGATCTGTCACTGTACAGACAAATGATTTTAAGAAATAACAATGAAAAGAAATATAATAACTAATTCTGAATTAAAATACACGTACCTGAAATATACGACATGCTTATTGTTGGTTATTGTTGAAGGATTCATTTGATTATTAGTAGATTCAATAAAACAGTTTTTGCAGAGGCACTTGAGAAAACTCAGTAAAGCAGAATTAAAATACACGTACCTGAAATATATGACATGCTCATTGTTTGTTATTGTTGAAGCATTCATTTGATTATTAGTAGGTTCAAACACCTAATATATCATAAGAGTTAGTTTTTTAAACCCATATATATTATTATTTATAAATATTAGTATACATACCTCAAATCTTAATCAGACTTAACAAATAGTCCGCAAAAGTAGATTGAATATGAATCATATCAGATTGAGAATATGACTGTGAATCATTGAATACTTACAATAATATTGAATGATATGAAATTAATAAATAGAAGAAAGTGGATGAAAATATATAAAAAAGTTAATACAACTAACCTTATGAAAATCAGTAGTTTCCCCAGTTGTGATTATCTCGTACATAAATCGTAGAATATAATAACCACATTCAACGCTTCCATTTTGACGATGACACTGCAGTTATAAAACATTTAACTAATAATGAAACCCAATATATAACAAAAATATAAAAACTAATTACCTGTACTTCCACATATTTGATTTTCGTTGGTTTCTTTTCATTTGTAAAATGTTTCCATGAACTGCATTTTTTTATACAAGAACTAATAAAACTTGTGTAAACAATTAAAATTAAACATAACAAACTTCTAAAAATAAAAAAACAACTTACCTGTTTAATAAGTTGGAAAACGGTTTACGCACTTTTCCTAATAAAGAGAAAAAGCAATATAAGGTTCATTCATTTGGGCAAAATACACCTAACATCCAATGCCCCCTATAATACAAAAAGTTCATAATTAATGACATTATAATGATCATGAG
The DNA here is from genome assembly GCA_963277665.1 of Viscum album. Lineage (NCBI taxonomy): Eukaryota > Viridiplantae > Streptophyta > Magnoliopsida > Santalales > Viscaceae > Viscum > Viscum album. Next base: position 17,396 of record CAUJRU010003933.1, on the reverse strand, counting down.
TTCAAAATTATGTTGATATTCTTACTTATCAAGAAATGGAAAAAACCAGCACTGAATCTCTGTTTGTGATAATCTCTCGGATATATATTGAACTCTTTCATCATTTTTCACATGTTTGACTTCCAAGGAAATGTACTCTGGATCTATAAAGCTATAAATGATTGTAGTTTCATTTTGTAAAAGAATCCTGTATTGATACCTAATTTAAAAAGAAAATATAGTTAGTCAATGACATAACAATATTTTATTAAAGAAATAGCAATTCAAACGTCAATTTACTTACATGGAAAACAACTGCACCACATTCAGCCCGATCTCTTCAAAATTAACTAAATTCATGATATCTTCTTTCAATATTCTCAATTTATAATTTCTTCCACATATATCGGACGTCATCTGAAACTCATAGATAAAATTCAAGGAAGAAGAGCACTGAGATAATCTTTTCAACCCAGAAGAAATATCTGAAGTATCTACAGCCGACTGTTTCTGAACATTTTGCTGCATTTGTACAGTTTCTTTTGCTTTCAGATATTCCTATATAAGTTAAATGTCAGAAAACATTATAAGTAATTTGGAATCATTTCTAATTACTAGTTAAAAAAACTCATACCTCATGTGAAATATAACGAAGAAGTGCAGTTGGCCAATGTAAAAAATGGCCCATGCATTCCCCAACACTGGTGATCTCCGCAGTAGGAAATGGTAGTAGAGCAGTAGGATCTATAATAACAAGTACTGATACTCTAACCTGACCCATCTGCATTGGCTGATGATGTACCGAGTCCCCCAAAAAATACACTTGTCCTAACGCAACAATATGTACATGAGGATCTCCCGCAAACAACTCACAATATAAGGTTCGATCCGATGGAGGAGGTGGAGGCTCAAAGTTAGCAGGTGGGGCAGGGTAGTCAGGGTGAGCAGGCTGAGAAGTCAGAAAAATGAAAAGGGTATATTAGTGTTTAAAATTTATAACATAGAAAAATTGATTAAAAATTAAATAAAATAATATACCTCAAATGGTTGCGCAGACGGGGCAGGGTAAGCAGATGAGGCAGGGTAGTCCGGGTGAGTTGGCTGAGAATGTTGAAAAATGAAAAAGTTATATCAGTGTTTATAATTTATAAAATAGACAAATTGATGACATTAAATAATATACCTCGGAAGGCTGCCCAGACGGTGTTGGGTAAGCATATGAGGCATGATAGTCTGAGTGAGTAGGCTGAGAATGTTGAAAAATGAAAAAGTTATATCAGTGTTTATAATTTATAGAAAAGAAAAATTGTTAACAGTAAATAATATACCTCGGAAGGATGAGTAGACTGTGATTGTCTTGCCAAGTGTTCTAATAAAGCCTTCTGTACTGCTGCTTGAATTTGATCACCCATAGACCGTTTCATATCCTGCAGCTCTTCTTTTAAGGATTCGATTTCCGGGTCTCTTGGTTGCTTACTCTTACCAAAAACCTTCCGAATACTAACACCCGCCTGATATCCTCTAACACGGACGAGGTGTTCAGTCTTTCCCAAAGCAGTGGCTAGGATATCCATCCTACCCTCGGGGATAAAAGAGCCCTGTGTCTCTTTCTCCTGAAGTTCATCCTGAAATGAAAAATAAAAAATTTATATTAGTGTTTATAAATTATAAAAAAGGAAAATTGTTAACAAAGAATTAATATTTACTTACAATTCTATCAGCCACTTGATGAGCTTCGTCTGTAAGATATTGTTCATTTTTTCTTCTTCTTGCTCGTTTCCATTTCTCATGGCGAGTGGGAGGAGATGGAGGACCATACTGGACCTCTTCTGAACCACTACTTGATCGAGCTCTTAATGCTTCAAATTTTTATTCAATAATTTTCTGCTCCAAATACGAGTATCCTCCACGTGATAAAGTATGAGGGTATACGTTTTTCAACTGGATCTCCTGATGAGATCTTCTGGAGGCCTATTACATAAAAATAAACACATAAGAAATAAGGAAAATATAGCATAAATTTTAAAATATAAAACAATTACAATACCTGAAATTTCTCTTCCTGATGACTGTCAACAAATCGCTTCCATGTTTCTTCATCTATATATGGATACTTAAGACATGGGCTTTCAAACCTTCTCTTTCCAAAAACATAATCTTTCGTCAGTTTGTTTTTAAAATCTCTCCATCGAACCGCCGCTAAAGAGAGATGTCTTTTCCTAATTTCTTTGGTTTCCTCAAAATTGAATGTCATCTGTAATTGAAAAAATTAAATATGTCATTTAAACTATATAATATTAAAAAAATGAGATAAAATAAATAAATAAAGAGATTTTACCATCACGGCCTCCCAAAGTTATTGCTTCGCCGTCCTGTCCACTGACTTCCAATCAGGATATAAAATACTAATCCTGCAACGGCTCTGCATCGCTATATAACTGACAAACTGAACTGCATTTGGGCCAACTGCATTATTATTATCATCAAAACGGATGTGTAATTTGTTATCATCACGAGCGAGTGATAGTTTTGGTAAACGTGTAATACCACATTTACTAACTAGAGAACTTGATTTTTCAGTAGTAACTGGAGAAGTCTCCTCCGCCGAGGACGCATCAGTAGTCCTGCAATTTTTTTTAATAAATTAACAGTTTTATTTCATTAAATATGTATATTACTGAATATTTAATAATATGTCAAAATAGATATACCTCGGTAACTGCTCATCTCTATCTGTATTTGACATTGCTACTAGAAAGTGTAATGAAATTTTGGGTACCAGCATATCATTAGAAAACTGAATAATTAGAAACAAGGAAATGAAAAATAAATATGTAAAAATAGAGGCATGCATTTGTAAGTTTTAAAAATAGACACAAAATATAAATATTTACCAGAAAAATTAGGAGACTAATTTAGTGTTTTCCCACGTCCCTTCATCATGATCGGTACGTACTGCATGCACTATGTCTGTCTTATATTCATTGTAATCATCTGAAAATTGCATAATAGATGAATAACGCTCATGTAAATCACTAGCATCATCAGAATCATCATCATCACCCAAATGATATCTTTTCCCTTGCAAAACAACTGACCACTGATCATTCGACGGATCAATGACATAAAATACTTGTTTTGCATGTGTCGCCAAGATAAATGGTTCCTCATTGTGATTAAATCTTTTCAAATCAACCAGTTTAAACCCATATTCATCATGTTTCACGCCACTATTACTATCAACCCAATTGCACTTAAAAATAGTGACTCGAAATTTAATATAATCAATTTCCCATATGTCTTCAATAACTCCAAAATATGATGTTGATGCAGAAATTGGGTTTTTATCTTTGGCACTCGAAAAATGCACTGCTTCAGCGAATACCATCACACCACTATTCTGAACGGTACTCTTGTCATCCAGGTTTTTTGTGTAAAATGTGTAGCCATTGATATCAAAACCAGACCAAGTGATCACATTAAAAGATGGTCCCCCTGATAACCACTTCAATGTTTCTGATACAGATATATCTGAGGTGACTTTCTCTTTAAACCATGAAACAAATGTCTTCTTATGCTCAATCATCAACCACTTTTCATTTCTTTTCTGATATCGTAACTTTAATTCAGCAATATGTGAGGATATATATGGTTGAACCTCATCTGTGTTGTTCAAAATGTATAAATGTGCTTGCATCACTTCATCACGTGGAATGAACTTTACCTTTAAGCCTCGAACCCCTCTACCTTCTCTGTCAACTGTCATATGTCGAGATAGAGGGAGACCAATATGATCCACCTCATTCAAATAATCAGTACAGAACTCAATCACCTCTTCTGATACATATTTTTGAACAATAGAGGCCTCTGGTCGATAAGGATTTTTAACATATCCTTTCAAAATTTTCATATATCTTTCAAAAGGATACATCCATCTTAAATAAACAGGCCCACACATTCTTATCTCACGCACCAAATGAACCAATAGATGAACCATTATATCAAAAAATGTGGGTGGGAAATACATTTCTAGTTGACAAAGAATAAGAGTTGCTTCATTCTCCAACAAATCTAACAAATTTGGATCAACGACATTGCTACAAATGGATTTAAAGAAATTACATAACCTGATGATTGTCTTCCTGACAGCTTTCGGTAATATACCACGCACTGCTACAGGTAGAATTTGTTTCATTAACACATGACAATCATGTGATTTCATACCTATTAATTTACAATCCTTCAATGACACAAAATTATTCACATTTGAAGAAAAACCGCTGGGTACTTTAATACCATGAAGACACTGACAAAAATTCATCTTTTCAATCTTGCTTAATGTGTGACAAGCCGGAGGTAAATATGTTCTTTTTCCTTTCACAGCGGGAGCTAACTCCAAACATATTCGCATTAATATCAAGTCCAATCTAGCATGTAATCCATATTTTGTCTTTCCTTTTATGTCTAACAAAGTTCCAATCAAACTATCCTATATGTTTTTCTCAACATGCATAACATCAATGTTATGTTTTTTCTCTAAAAATCTCCAATAAGGTAGTTCGAAAAAAATAGACTGCTTCTTCCAGATATGTTTTTGTAAACCAGAACTTTTTCTCTTTCCAAATGTTGAATCAATATCTTTCACTCTGTCATAATATTCTTCAGCTGACAATGGTTGAGGGGGGAGGTTGTATTCTTGTAAACCGTTAAATGCTTTTCTCAATCTACGATAAGGATGATCAATTCGCAAAAATCTTCGATGTCCCATGTACACTGTCTTTCTTCCATTCTGCAATTGATAATATGAAGTTTGTTCTTCACAAATTGGACACTCTTTATGTCCCTTAACACTATATCCAGATAATTTTCCATACGCAGGAAAGTCGTTTATAGTGAACATTATCATAGCACGCAAAAGAAAATACTCTTTCTTGTATGCATCGAAAACTGTAACACCTTTCTCCCATAGCAGTTTTAAATCCTCAATCAATGGTGTAAGATACACATCAATATCATTTCCCGGTTGTTTTGGTCCATAAATCATCAAGCTCATCATAACATATTTTTTCTTCATACATAGATGTGGGGACAAGTTGTAAAGTACCAGCAAAACAGGCCATGAACTATGTTGGCTACTGAGGCTCCGATATGGATTCATTCCATCAGTACACAATCCCATTCTGAGATTTCTAACTTCACTTCCAAAATCATGAAATTTTTTATCAAAACTCTTCCACTGTGGTGAATCGGCAGGGTGACGTAAGTTACCATCAGAAATGCGCTCCTCTGAATGCCATCTTAACCTTTTTGCATCATTTGAATTTGCAAATAGACGCTTCAAACGAGGAATAATTGGAAGGTACCAAAATGCTTTAGATGGAGTTTTGATTTTGGTACCTAAAAATAAATCAGAATTGAATTATCAGAATTGTTTGAAAAAAATATTGGATGATATCATTGGAAAGTAAAAAAATTGATTTTTCATAACGTTACATGACATCACCTGAAAATGAATCTGAGTTGACTTTCTCATCCATCTTATAGCGCGATGTTCCACATGTAGGACAACTTGATAAATGTTCATTTTCTTTCCTATACAGTACACAATCATTGGGGCAAGCATGTATCTTTTTATACCCCAATCCCATTGGGCATAATATTTTCTTCGCCTCATAATTGGAATCTGGAAGCCCATTGCCTTCTGGAAGAAGCTCTTTTAAAAGCTCAAGTAAACTGGAGAAACTTTTATCACTCCACCCATTTTTTGCTTTTAAGTTAACTAATCTCAAAACTGCTGATAACACTGTATATTTACTGCAACCTGGGAATAATGGTTTCTCAGAATCTCCATACAATCGTTCAACAGTTGGTGTTTTTTCGATGGTTTCAACACCTAAATCATGAATTAATTCTTCAATATGATCCTCTGCCTCATTATGAATATCGTCATCAACATTGGATGTTGAATTTTCAGTTCTTTCACCATGCAAGATCCAACGTGTATAATTAAGGCTAAAACCATAACAAATGAGATGATCTTTGATTTCCCTGAAGTTTAACTTTCTCATATTTACACACTTCACACATGGACAGAAAATCAAATCAATATTTTGATTATGCCGTTTAGCAAATTCCAAAAAATTGTCAACTCCTCTTTCATATTCACTAGTAGTTCTTCGTAGATAAATCCAATTATGATCCATTAATACCTGATATCACAATATAATTGATGAATATATTAAAACATAAAAACATTTAAATATCTATCAGATAAATTGTAAACAAAAACATATTCCATAAAAACTATTGATAATCAGATAAAAGACATCAGATATGAAACACGTTTACAAATACAGTAAACAGTTAATTTTAATATTATATACATGTGTGTTATATTGAAATACAAGGACAAAATGGTTAAATCAAAGGTTTCATTTTTTGAAAATAAAGTTTCATGATATAAATATTATATGAATGACATACAAGATAATATGATTTCTCACTATGACTACTATTGATCACACTATATTTATTTTTTTATTCATTTGATGTAACATGAATGAATCATAGAAAAATTAATGTGAAAAATAGTGCAATAACTATCCTTATTTAAGACAATGTGTATTAAGTGACATGATACAATTTTTGGTGACTATGATAACTCAACTCCCTCAATCCATGAGATTTATAATAGGGAACTATGAACATATAAATTCATTATGGAGGGATAAAAATTCCATTTCATATTGTAGGTGACAACTTACACCCCCATCCATGGGTCTATTGCAGCAAAACATGTCAAGGAATGGATCAACATGAAGAGAAATATATTATCCATCCATGAAAGATTAGATCATGAGAATTTTTTATTTGCAGCCTATGACTTAGAGGGGGAAGTAAATCATTTCATGACTATTATTTAGAGGGAGAGAAAGATGAATAAATATAATCAATGGAATGAGATTAGTTTAAGAGGACATTTATTAAAAATGCATGAATCTAACCCCACATATGAAAGTGGAAAGGTATTTTTGAACATTAATAGAGGGATAATGATTATATTATTATCTACGAAGAAATAATTACAATACATTATGATTCTAGTCGTATTATAGACATTGCAAGAAAAATTATTTATTATATAATGGCATGAAAATAATTATTCAAATTTTTCTAACATAATAGATAGTGGTAATTATTCATGTCTTAGTTAAATGATGAGAACCAAAAAGAATTGAGGAATTTGGCATGGTAAATCTCAAGAAGGAATGAAATAACAACAAACTACATGCAAAAATGTGAGTGAATTCATTTAACACAATAAAATTATTTTTTTGAAGAAGAATTTATTAAAATGGAAATGGAATTAAAAATATAGTACTTCATAATGTAATGAAAGATCATTTTAAACAGGAATAATGATAATACAAACAAAAAATTTGAAGTTCAACCCGAATGGAGATGTTAAATCCAAACTGCGACCGGTATAATTACTTCCAAAAACAAACAATATCAAATCTACACCAACAATGATAATACAAACAAAAAATAATGATAAATTACAACTAAAATCTAACCAATAATCAAAATCATGCAAAATAGGGTTATTGATAAAGAAATAAACAATAGGATATGAAACAAGAGATAAATAGGAAGAACACATACCCAAAATCGTGCAGACGACAAAAAACCTTCAATAATGGTCGTCCAAGATCGCAAATCAAGTTCGAAGGTCGTCGGGAGTCCGAAGCGCCACAGCGGAACTCGATTTCGACGGACGAACAAAATGAGGGTTTCTGACCGTGAATATTTTTAAAAGACTTTTCGCGTCGGTTTTAAGAAAAACCGATGCCAAAATGTTGTTTTAAAATTTTCGGCGTCGGTTTTCATGAAAACCGACGCCGAAACATTTTAAAAATTTATTTTCCGCGTCGGTTCTCAGGAAAACCGACGCGAAATATAATTTTTTTTATGAGTTTCGGCGTCGGTTTTCATGAAAACCGACGCCGAAACATTTTAAAAATTTATTTTCCGCGTCGGTTCTCAGGAAAACCGACGCGGAAAATATGTATACTAATATTTTCCGCGTCGGTTTTCTTAAAAACCGATGCGAAAAATAAACGCATAATATTATTCACGTCGGTTCCTAGGAAACCTGACGCGGATAATATGTATACTAATATTTTCCGCGTCGGTTTTCTTCAAAACCGACGCGCAATATCAACGCATAATTATTTTTGGCGTCGGTTTTTTGTAAAACCGACGCCAAAAATTCCCCGCACATACTATTCGCGTCGGTTTTTAAAAAACCGACGTTATTACGACGACGTTAAAGCCCGTATTTCCACTAGTGCCCCTTCTTTCCTTTTCTATTTATCTGCTCTCCACTTCGCAACAACTTCATCAGGATAGGCTTTCTTCTTCTTTGGTTTGGGAGGTTCGGTTTGAACTTCCTTAGCTTTAGGATCCTTAACTTCAACTGCAAATTCTTTCAACTTTCATTTCTTTACTGGTTTAGATGATTCTGGTTCAGTAGCCTTCGGAGCCACTTCTTCTTGGTTAGGAAAATCGAAGAACTCACCAGTCTCCTTGTTAAAATCCACATCCATCCTCTTAAGGGTATCATCACTGACCAACAAAATTTTACAAACCCTTGGCTTAGATCTGAAAGCTTCCTTGAAAGATTTAAGGCACCGAACTATCAAATTTGATAAAATTGCTGGGTACATTACGATCTGGGCTCTGAGATTTCCTTTCTTAAGATTCTCAATGGTTATAAGAATGTGCCTCATGAAGTTAAACTTCCTTAGATTTATCAGGATATCTAAGATATAGATCTCACTCTTCTTTAAACTGTCTTTATCACCTTTCCTCGGTACGATAAGGCCTTGGACCCACAAATCTAGAATCCGGAAATTCGTAGGCAAACTAGAAATCTTCGGAGCTTTGTCACATGAGAGTCCGAGAGTTTTGAAGGCTTTTTCCTTATCGAAGATACCCTTAGAATCCGGCAACACATGAGAAATAAATTCGGCTTCTCCTTCATAAGTCAGCCCTACCAAGCTTGCTGCCTTGGTATAAGAAAGTTTATAAGTCTTTCCATAAGAATTAAAAGACAACCTGTCCCTTCCATCTTCCTGAAGAAAATTAATTGTCTCATATAATTCGATAAGCAAATCCGAAAAAACATCATCTTGGTTCCCCGGTTTGGATACAGCAATATCTTCCCAGCCATTCAACTTGATGTTCTTTGAAATAAGAGAATCATAGTTGTTGAAGAAATCCGGATGGACTAGCCTTTCTCTCTAAACTAACCATTGTAAAATAGGCTTGGAGGATGACATTTCTTGAGAAGATAACTCCACAGACATTCGGAGCTGAGGTCCTCTGAGAAGCTCAGAACGGAGAAAAACTGAAATTCGGAGCAGCTTTAAAACAGAGAGGCAGAGATTTGGGACTCGAGAGCTTGAGAAACGATGTGGGACGAGTATTTGGGTCCCCTTTATATAGCCAATGAAACGACGGTTCAACTTCCTTGGTTGATCGAACGGTTGTGATAAGTTGAGATCAGATCTGACGGTTGAAAACGAATTCTCAAGAAAATTTGAATCTGGTCTTTTTGAGGTTTTTATTAAACCAAGAATTAAGAAAACTATAATCCGTAAACAAAATATAAGAAAATTCCAGCAAGTAAAATATGACTACATAAAATTGGGTAAGGAGATCATACCTTTCGGATTGGATTAGGAGGATTATTCGTAATGGGTAACATTCCTTAAAAAACTTTACAACGAAAAATAACCTCAGTATGAAAAACTCAGTACGAAAAACATACTCAGTACGGAAAACTTAGTACGAAAATATTATTTTAAAAAAAATTGAAAACGAAAAACTTATTATGAATGATTCGGTACGAAAATCCCGTTATGAACATACCATTACAAAATTTTCTATTCCGGAAATTTTCAATACGAACACTTTCATTCCAGAAGTATTCTGTATGAAAATTTCCATTCTGGAAAATTTTAGTTCCGTAAATCTCTATTCTGGAAATCTTCGTTCCGAAAAGTTTGAAAACAAATTTTGAAAAACTTTGCTATTCTAACAAGAAAATGTACTCCCCCTATGAAAAGGAGTTTATTACTGTAAGGATATTTTTTCAACAAAAAGTTAATTAAGAAGGATTACCTTACGGTTATCATCCCCAACTTCTGTTTAATGTATTAAAATCTATCATAAGGCAAAGATTTTGTGAAAATATCAGCAAGTTGATCTTGTGTTCCAATAAACTGAAGAATAATATCTCCTTTAAGTGTGTGATCCCTAAGAAAGTGATGCCTAATATCTATGTGTTTTTCTCGGGAGTGATGTGCATGATTCTTACTGAGGGCAATGGCACTTGTGTTATCACACAAAATTTGAGTTTTAGTAAAACTCAAGCCATAGTCTGTGAGTGTGTGTTGCATTCACAACACTTGAGCACAACAACTTCCAGATGCTACATATTCAGCTTCAGCAGTGGAGAGTGCTACAGAATGTTGCTTCTTGCAGGACCAAGAAACTAATGAATCTCCTAAGAAATGACAAGTTCCGGATGTACTTTTTCTATCCATTCTACATCCACCAAATTCAGCATCAGAAAAGATTTTTAGAACAATATCATTTCCAGAAGTATAAAATAATCCAAGATCCATGGTTCGCTTAAGGTAGCGAAAAATTCTTTTTACTACCTTTAGGTGACATTCCTTAGGATTGGATTGATATCTTGCACATAAGCATACTGAAAACATTAAATCTGGTCGACTAGCTGTTAAGTAAAGCAAACTTCCTATCATACCTCTAAAAGATGTTTGATCTACTGGTTTCCCAGCTTCATCAAGATCCAAAGAGTTTGAGGTACCAATGGGAGTACTAATACTCTTAGTGTTGTCATAACCATACTTTTTAAGAAGATCTTTAATATACTTATGTTGAGATATGAAGGTTCCTTCTGGTTTTTGAGAAATTTGAAAACCAAGGAAAAATGTTAACTCACCCATCATACTCATTTCAAACTCAGATTTCATTAGAATTGCAAAAGAGTCAGTCAGAGATTGCTGAGTTGAACCAAATATAATGTCATCAACATAAATTTGAACAATCAAAACATTTTACTTAGCTTTCTTTATAAAAAGGGTTGGATCTATATTTCCCTTAAGATAGTTATTTTGAAGCAAAAATCCAGTGAGTCTATCATACCATGCTCATGGGGCTTGTTGAAGACCATACAAAGCTTTGGTAAGTCTAAAAACATGATCAGGATGTTTTGTATCTTCAAATCCAGGAGGTTGTTCAACAAAAACATCCTCTTGAACATAACCTTTAAGAAAAGCACATTTTACATCCATTTGGAAAAGTTTAAATTAAAGAACGCTGCAAAAGCAAGTAGAATACAGATAGATTAAAGTCTTTCTACTGGAGCATAGGTTTCTTCATAGTCTATTCCCTCTTGCTGATTATAGCCTTTAGCAACAAGTCTATCTTTATTTCTTACTATAACTCCATTTTCATCACATTTATTTCTAAAGACCCATTTTACTCCAATAACAGAAGTTTTCTTAGGTCTTTCAACCAAGGTCCAGACTTTATTCCTTTCGAATTCATTTAGTTCATCTTGCATGGCTTTGATCCAATCGTCATCACCTAAAGCTTCATCAGTGCTTTTAGGTTCTAATTGGGAATGAAATGCTAGATGTTCTACTTCATTTATTAAGGAACTTCTAGTCCTTGCAGGTTGATTTACATCACCAATTATACTATCACTGGGATGATTCTTAAGAAACACCTGATTTGGGTTTTGTAAAACCTGTTCATCAACATAGGGTAGAAAGTCTTCTGGGGTAAATGTTTCAGAAGTATCTTCTTGAACAATTTCCTTATCAGAAGGTTCTTCTATCAAAGGTTATCAATTAGTTTTTGAAAACACATCTGAAGATATAGGTTGAGGTGTTTTAAAAACAAAAGGATCTGACTCATCAAATTTTACATGTTCTGTTTCTTCAATAGTGCAAGTATTTTTATTAAAAACTCTATAAGCCTTAGAGGTTGTGGAATAGCCTAAGAAAATCCCTTCATCAGATTTTGGTGCGAATTTATGTAAGTTATCTTTAGTATTCAAAATGAATACTTTGCAACCAAAAACTTAAAGTAAGATAATCTTGGTTTTCTACCATTCCATAACTCATAAGGAGTTTTATTAAGTAAATGTCTAATCAAAACTCGATTTATAGTATAACAAGCAGTACTTACAGCTTCAACCCAGAAATGTATAGCAATATAATATTCACTCAACATGGTTCTAGTTATCTCTTGAAGAATTCTATTTCTTCTTTCAACTACACCATTCTGTTGAGGAGTTCTAGGTTCTGAAAAATTGTGAGTAATACCTTTTTTACTACAAAAAGTTTCAAAATCAGAATTTTGAAATTCTCCTCCATGATCACTATGAATAGTTTTCAATGGAAGGTTTTTCTCATTTTTAACTTGAGCTCTAAAACTTTTTAAATAGGAAAAAGCTTCAGACTTCTTTGCTAGAAAATAGACTCAATTAAGTCTAGTGTAATAATCAAGTAGAATAAACACATAGTATTTGCCTCCAATACTTCCAGTTTGTCTTGGACCAAAAAGATCCATGTGCACTAACTGTAATGCATCAGTTGTTGAGACTTCACCGATTGACTTAAAACTAGATTTATGTTGCTTTCCATATTGACAAGGATCACAAACTTTAGAAGAATCAAATCTAAGCTCCGTTAGATCCTTAAATAGTTTCTTCTTAGAGAGTTTACATAAGTTTCTAAGATTACAGTGACCTAGTCTTCTGTGCCATAACTAGGAATGATATTCCATTGCACTTAGGCAAGGAAAATCTTGGCTTCTAAGGTCTTATATGTTTAATGTGTAAACATTCTCTTGCCTATTGGTTGAGAGAATAAAGTCTTCCTTGGAATTGTGAACTAAGAACTTATCATTCCTAAAATTCACAAGGTAACCTTCATCATATAACTGACTTATGCTAATGAGGTTGTGCATAATACCCTTAACAAAAAGAACATTTGAAATTAACGTTTTACCTAAAAGGACAATATTACCAATACCAACAATCTCACCCTTAGCATTATCTCTGAAAGTTACCTTTCCTCCTTTCGTTTTGATAATCTTTTCAAAATAGCTTTTGTTACCAGTCATGTGCCGGGAACATCCACTATCCATGTACCATGTATTGTTGCTGGTATTCCGTTTATTTTCCTAAAATAAAGAAGAAAATTAGACTTTCAGAATCCAAACTTGTTTGGATCCGATATTTTCAGATAATAAAATTTTTGGAACCCACATCTTCTTAGAAAAGTAAGCTTTATGAAAACCTAAGGATTGGGTTTTGTTTAAGGAACAATTCTTTGCCCAGTGACCACCACATTGACACTTGGTACAAAATGGGGCACTTTGAGGAACAAAGTAATTGTTACTAAAAATTGGTTTTGCATGGGTATAACCAAATCCAGATTTATTTCTTAAAGGTCGTATTTGGGAATACATTTTATCAAAATTTTCCTTACCCTGGGTAAAGTTTGATAAACACTTCCTTAAGGAAAAAATTTCAGACTTGAGTTTTACAACCAAGTTTTTATCCTCAAAATCATTAGTTTTTGAACTAGAGTTAGGCTCGAAAACATTTTTCTTAGAAATTACTTTGTCTAACTCTTTATAAAGTTTGTTCTTCTCAGAACTTACTTCCTCAAGATTTTTTGAAATACTTTAAAAATTAGCATTTTTCTTATCAATATCTTTAGAAAGATTTTATATCTCTTTTTTAAGAATAGAATTCCTAGAGTTTGCCTTATGAAGTTTATTATTGAGTTTGGAATTCTCAATCTCAAGAAGTTCAGCAAACCTAGAGACTTCTTCATTAGTAGGTAAAGTATTTTCCTCATCAGAAGAATATTCTTCATCTGAAGAGTTATAATACTTACTATCATTAGAATTTAAAGAAACATTGGTTAATTATTCAGCATTTCGTACCTTAGCTATAAAATAATGATTATCAATAGGTAATCCGGCTATAAGACCAAGATTCTTCTGTCCTGAAGATTCATAATCAGAAGATTCATCTGAAGAGTCACCACTACTAGCACTCCAGGTGTCATTAGCTTTCATAACTTTCTTAGCTTTGGCTTTATAATACTTCTTTTTGTTCCTGTCTGAATGCCTTTCGTTCCTTTCTTTCTTTTTGATAAAAGGGAAATCTGGTCTAATAAGTCCAGCTCTCTTGCATTCATAATAAGTAACTTCTCCATCTTTCTTATCTTTCCTGTCCTTTTTCTTATACTTAGATTGGAAATTTCTCTATCTAGCTATCTTGTTCATTATTCAAGCCAGATTTTCTAATTCATTTTCTGAGACTTCGCTCTCACTGGATTCGGATTGAAAAATAACTTTCTTAGACTTGGATCTAGTTACTCTCCCAGGAGTCTTAGCTTTCATCTGATTTGAAGTTGTTGTAAAAGCAACAGTACCATTTCCATTCTTCTTCTTGATGTTTTCAACATCTCTCTTCATTCTGGTTTCATGTTGTAGAAGAGTTCCAAATAACTCATCAAGAGAAATTTGAGTGACCTTCCTGTTCTCATCTATAACTGTTCTCTTGGACTCCCACTCATTGGGGATAATATCAATTATCTTATCCACAAGAGCTTCATCATCTAGACCTTTCTCTCCCATAGATTGTAAGCTGTTAACAATGGTCATAAATCTCTATTTTACTTTAAAGATTGGTTCACCATAGGGAAAGTTGAAGCCATGATATTCAGCTCTAAGCATTGCTCTTCTAGTCTCAATCACCTTAGAAGTTCCAAAGTGTGTAACCTCTAACTTCTTCCAGATACAATTAGCTGCTTCACAAGAAGAAATTTGGCTATATATGTTTCTAGTCATTGAACACAGTAGAGTATTGTGTACCTTATAATTGAGTTGATATTCTTGCTTTTCCTGGTTAGTAAAAGTTCTAACTTCCTTGTCAGAAATTTTATAATCTCCAGTAAGCATAAAAAAGTTGTCCACTCCAGTATTGATAACAAAAGTATTCATGCGATCTCTCTAGTATTCATAATCATTACCATCAAATATTGGTGGTCTTGTAGGATTTATATTATCAATTGAACCAACATTAATTCCTTCCATACTAGAAAAAACCTTCGATACACAAACTTGTTAGTAGAAAAAGTTTGTAATTACAAAGTTCAGATTGGGAATTTTCGGAATGGTAAAGTTCGGAATGGAAAGGTGAGCAAGAAAAACTTATTCGTGAGTACAAGTATTTCAGAGACCTGCTCTGATACCAATTGTAGGATAGAAATAGTGATGAAGATGCTCAATTTACAAGAGGGGGGGGGGGTGAATTGTACACTTTTAAAAATTCCTTTGGAACCTTTAAAGTTAGTTAATAATAACTATGTTTTCCTTAAGAAAAGGAAAAGGCTATGTTTAACAAAGTTAAACTTAATCAAATTCACAATACCTCTAACACCAATCAACACTTGAAAAGAGATTCCGAAAGTAGGTTCCAGAAATTTGGTTCCGGAAATAGAACCTTAACAAAAGATTACAAGATGAGATTCTACCTTAAAGCGTATAGAATCTAAATGAAACAGAGTACAAATAAGGAAGTATAAGAAAGTTATACTTTCCTTACAATACAATATGCAGCAGAATATAAACTAGTAGTAGAACTACAAGTAACAAGATATAAGTCTTTTAACCCAAAGAGAAGGGTATCCAACAACCTTGGATAAAGGTCCCTTGATTTATACTTTCAAGTAAGTCTGTCTTACCCACACTAGGGTAAGCCCTCGATACGAAGATTGGAGTCTCTGTCTTGCTATCCCCGTAAGTCCTCAACTTCAAGGTAGTTGGCAACCTTTGTCTTCCTCAGGAAGGAAGCCCTCGAACTTCAAGGTAGTCAGCACCTCTGTCTTCCTATCCCTGGAATCCCTCGAATGTAATCACCAACATTCGGAGTCACATGAAGCTTTGAGAGTTAATAAGAGCCTATCTCTCTAGAAATCACTTCAAGCATGTAATCACATGAGTCGAAGATCAGTCAGCCTTTCTTCAGCACTTTTTCCCTAATCTCTTTCAAATGAGCTCCTATTTATAGGTAAGGTCGGCTCCTTCTCCAATGGTCATATTTTCCTTAAAGATCGGAGGGACCTGTACATGTGTCACTTAGACAACGATTAGTTTATAACAAAATAGACAACATCATTTTCAAACAAGTGTAACAGAATGTACGACATCGTTTTAAAATCTAACTCAAAAGGTTCGGAATGAAAAATTCGGAGTGAAGGTTTGAAGTGTAAGAAAATAATAAAGAGTAGACAACATATAAAGACATAAGTAAAAAGAAAGTTCGGAGTGAAGATTCGGAGTCTGAATAAATTCAGATTGTATAAAACAAAGATGATCAGATTATATTTAATAGATTAATTTGGAATGAGAATTCGGAATGAGAATTCGTCGTCAGAATTCGTAATGAGAATTCATCATTAGAATTCATAATGAGAATTCGTTGTTGAACTTCATAAGGATTCGCATCCGGAATCTGATTAAGAACTTAATTAGAGTTCGTATCTGGACTTTGGAATGAAAATTTATTACAGTTCTCATCTGGATTTCAGAGTGAAACTTTATTACAGTTCTTGTCCAGAATTTGGATCCTAAAACAAAATGCTTCATATCAAAGTTTCAACGATTCCGAGAAAATAGAAATGAATCCGAATCTCATACTTAAGAAAAATCTAGATGAAAATATGATAAAGATAGTTTTTCTTATAAAATCGATTTTCCTTATAAAAGAAATTTTCCTTATAAATGCAATTTTCTTTAAGATAAGGTGTTTGTGATTTTCAAAACAAGAAGGAATGGAAAAGTCATAAGGAAAACCTTATTGACTCAACAGGGGCATTATAGTTAGTATCAGAGGAAGTTTAGTACAAACATTGGAAGCTAGATTTTGAGAAAATCTGATTAGAAAACACTACCCTAAGATAGATTTTGAGGATTAGTATAGAAGAAAATACCAAATTTTTAGTAATGTAAATATTATGAGGTTTTTACAATAAATACATCCCTTTCTGTATACGAGCAGGTAGAGGAGACTCTGGCATAGATGTACCTAGTTGTAAAATCTGAAAACACCGCTTTGAGTTAGACTCGAACGTGAACTGGTGCACGACAATTGTCCTTGCTATGCTCTTGGTTATGAAACTCCCATGTATATGCTTAGAATAATTCATGCTTTCTTTATAAAACTGGTTTGAAGGATTTTAATATAAGATGAGAATAAAAAACCTTGGTTAATCCTAAGGTGTTTTAGATTGAAA